>JANVCF010129979.1:0-11755 GCA_025388745.1 Hydrozoanthus gracilis
CAATTGTTGCCCTAGGCGCTTTACAATCTTAAGAAAATTATTATTTATAAAAATCTAACTTACAATTATACAAAATGAAAATAGAAAAGAAGAGAAAAAAACCCTAAACCTAAGAATAAGCAAAACGAAATAAATAGGTCTCGACCCACTTCTTAAAATATCTACACTACTCGATTCTCTAATAGAACAAAAGAACAAAATTGATTTACATATACAGCCCTAAATAAATAAGGACGTCGATGCATCGTTATCAATATATATCGATTCCTGATTAAAAATCTACAAACAAACGTTCACTGATAAAAAGTTTAAAAAGGTTTTTAAGCTTTCGACAACCGATCCTACTGTCACGTACAATCTCAGGAAGTGCGATGACGCCCAGGTGCTGCCTAAGGCACAAACTACGACACGTTAATTGTCATAGTGCCTTAGATAGTTAGTTTTATTCGTGCACAAAGCTTAATAAATATCAAATATAAAAATAAACTCTATTTAAATGAAGAACACAATTTGAAAGCTCAGAACAAAATCTGAGTGACTGACGGGAGTCGAACCCGCAACCCTCTGATTACCGGCCAGATGCTCTACCCACTGAGCTACAGAGACTCACATGGGAAACCGAGTCATTGTCTATTCCGACTTAACATATATCCAAGATTCAGACTACCGTTTGAAAACTCTATTTACGTGACAAAGTGTTTCGCTAAAGGTACAGTATGGCTAATTGGGGACACGATTAGATGTGGTCGAAACCCATCTCTTATCAATCAGCATGTTGGGTCTTTCAAGTTCCCCGCTAGAAGACGAGATTCTAGACCAACGGCTTAACGTTCCTGTCAACAGACGGTGTTTGGTAAGAAAGCCGCACAAATGTTCAATCTACGACAGGGCTGGGTTTAAACCCGGAGCCTAACGCTTGGCAGTCAGAGGTCTTACCCACTGAGCCACTGAGCCAAGCACGAACACAATGTGAGAATGCAACTCACCTGAGTGGACCAAACGTAGACATACTTGTCAAAGGAGCCTGTGGCCACGTACTTCCCGTCAGGACTGAAGGACAGTGAGTTAACTAGTTCACTGTGCTTGTCCAAGGTCAACAGACACTGACCCCGCTCAACATCCCACAAACGAACCGTTGTGTCGATTGATGCACTACATAAAAATAATACAGCATATCAACACAAACGTTGTCTGTTCTTATTTGTAACCAGCAATCGTTAATATATTTGACATATAATCGCTTGAAAAGGTAAAAGATAAAATTATGCGTTCAAACAAAAACCTGAAAATGACTTTTTAAGTAAAAAACTACTGGTTTTATACTTTTTAACTTTATACAGCCTAAATAATTCTATCTAATCATTATTGTATTTATACAGTTAAGTCGACTGGATTAAGTCTGGTTAAGCGTCCTGTTCAAGGACACAACACAGTGGTCTGACTCATGGGGCTCGTACTCGCGACCCTAGGATTACGAGTCCAACACGCTAACCGCTCGGCCACTGCGCCGCCGACAATTGAACTTAACATCGCCTTTATCACCACCACTATATCACTAGAGTTATCATTGTTCTCGATCATCATTTATTACCAACCACTATCACCTTTATAACCAATCATCATAACATCACCATTATCACCATCATTTTATCACTGGTGTTATCATTATCTCACCATCATTTTATCACCAACCACCATAATCATCACCTTTACAACCAATCACCATAACATCGCCATTATCACCATCACTTTATCACTGGTGTTGTCATTATCTCACCATCATTTTATCACCAACCGCCATAATCATCACCTTTACAACCAATCACCATAACAACGCCATTATCACCATCATTGCCATCACTTTATCACTGGTTATTATCATTATCTCCATCATCAATACCTTATCACCATTAACGCTCATCGTCATCAACAACCATGGCGACCACCATAACCTTTACCACCAATAATGTCATCACAACCTCCATCACTGTATTACAATCAACACTGACCTTCATTATCATCATTACAATTATCACTTTGTATGCTCATCGTCATCACCAAACTGAGTGACAATAATCTTTACCTTTCCCATCAATCATTATAATCATCAACTTAGTGTTAGTTTTCTAAGGTTTGAAAAAGACGTCTTTGTGCTATTAAAAACGGACCAATGTTCAAATGGTAGTTTGCAAAACATCTGCAAAAGCTCTTTCAGGTATCATTCACCCTCCATATTAACTGGTAAAAGCCATTAAGAAGTAAATTGTGTCAAGATCAAACTACCACTGTAATCAAGTATTCACTTCATTGTGAGCTCGTATGTCATCGATTTCATAATCAACACTGAAAGTTTGGTAACATAATTTACACCACACTGACGATTGGAGTCACACTCCCCAAACATGTTTTCAAATTACCATTCATCAGTCAATTTTCTGAAGTATCAAAAGGAACGCCTGTTACTGCAGCTTTTGGGGGTTGAGATGAAGCAGGGTTCAAACTGAGTGAGGAATCAAACTCCACGACTTTTGCGGGACCAAATGTCAATTTCCCTGAACAAAGAATCCACTCCAACAAATCAGGCTACCAACACTTTAATTCGACTTTAAAAATGTCAGGCTTGCATGTGTTAACGGCGTTTTCTCGGCACACTTGCGTTAAATAGGTACTGACATTTCTTTCACCAAAAACTAAAACTCAAGGGAAAAAATAAGTGGCTTTTTCATGACTCAAGTCACTTTCCTCAAATTTCGCTACTTTTCGTGACCGTGTGAGCCTTGTGAGGGCGAGGTAATTAAGCTAGTTTACATACCTAGCCAGGAACAAAGACGCGTTAGGGTTGTTGGAGGCTGGGCCTGTAGGACTCCAGCCTATCGTACAAATTTCTCTTTTGTGGCCTTGCAAGTCGTGGATGAACGTGTCGTGTTTCACATTCCAGATCTGTCAACAACAGGGATTTGCTTCGTTATTACGTTTCACTTCACCTTCAACTTACTAACTGCTGTTTTTTTTAATTTCCTGGTTTTTTTGGAAGCCATAGAGTTTTTGTCTCACTAGACCCTAACCTAAGGTGCCACTCTGCCAGTGGCCTGGGTTAGATTCCAGGCTGGACCTTAACGCAGGTTCCTCAAATAGCTGCGGTTTGAAATGGCCTTCCTCCAGTACCCGCAAAGGTTACCTCTCTCTTCTCCCCAAACTGTAGGTCCTTGGGGACCTGTTTACTTGGGATGAAAAACCTGTAAGATTCTCTTATTATCCCTGAGATTTAATCTGCAAGCTCCATGTCCTGTCACGCCAATTCAACAACTGAGATTTTTGTCCCCACAAAGGATTGGAATGAGTTTACATAAGAATACATAGCTACATAATGAGTTAAAAATTTCCCACCTTTGCTGACATGTCATCAGAACAGGATGCCAATAAGGTCCCTGAAGGATCCCATCTGATAGAATTCACTTCACTCTACATGAAAAATAGAATGTCAAGCGCAATTAGCTACGATTCATCACAAAACCACAAAAACACTAAGTATCACTATCATCTTCTTCCCAAGTACAGTACAGAGTTTTAACCTATAAAGCATTAGCAACAAAATTTTCTTGCTTACAAGTTTTTACTGTATCATTGCCACATCATTAATGAATCTAAAAATTTAATCACATATCTTCATAATGACCATCAATTTCTATTATTTCAAAACATGTTAACATTAAATTTTTATTGTCAATAATTTTATTCACCCTGTTTAATCCACTTCTTTGTATTTCCTTGTATACCCATACTTACAAAATTCAAGTCAAACATATCCTAGAAATTGCAACACAGATTACTTACCGTATGTCCTTGAAATGTCTTTACTGGTTTATCCAGACCTAATCTACATATGTATATATCTTTATCAGTTGAACATGTGGCAAAGCTGCTGTTATTTTGCCAGTCAACATCCAGTGCAGGAGCTGCAAAGAAATACAAGTTCTATGGTTGAATATTGCTTATTTATATTTCTTGCTGACATCTTTTACTCAAGGAGTCGACAGAGAACAGACAATAGAGCTGGAGTCCCTTTCAAGATCTGCCACATGGGACCTATTCTTTAGCATCGTTATCCGAGAAGACGCAAAGGTATAAAATTTTGTTTGCAGGTGTAAAGGCTGCACCTTCTCCTCAGTTGTTTTAGGACCCTAAGTGAAGGTCCAGCTGAGAATCGAACCAGGGCCTCTTACTTGGCAGTTGCCTTACTTTGTGTTGTACTAAAATGTATTGTTTCACTTATTAACTCAACACAATATGGTTTCTGAAGTATCAAAAGTAAACATCAAATTCCTCAGGAATATAAATATTGGTGTCTTATTGAATAGTTTTCTGTTTTGTCACTACAACTGTTTTTACTTCAAATACAACTGACAAGTTAAAATAAATTTCAAACCGAAAATCATTCAATAAGGTTAAGCTATCATATAGGTTTTCATTGATATTATTACAGTTACTGATATTATCATTATCATTAATATCATTAAATTATCATCAGTGTAATTACCACACAGTTTTTATTTCAGCTGCACTGACCTTGGTGAAATGCAAACTGCTGTTTCACTTCCCATGAGTTTGTTTCCCAAACATATGACAACTACAGAAAAATAAATACCCCTTGGTGATTTCCTGTGACAAAATCTGAAGGATTGCTTCTATTACTTCTACTAAGCTTGTTCCATAATGGATAGTGATAAGAAATAACATTTATTTAATGTTTACTGTCTATTGTGCAACTTTCTTTGTCAAACAAGCCAAACACCAGGTCCGAACCTTCACTTTAATACTGCAGTGCTGTTACAACTGCAATCACTACTGTTGCTTTTACCATAAGTACTACCATAACATTCAATCAGTGTTCTTGCTGGCAAAAAAAGGTGCGACACCCTGTTATTTTCTCAGTGCCCTGTCACTTTCTTCCAGCCATATGTAATTTTTTACCAGGTTCCTAATGTTTCCATAGCCTTATTACCAAAATAAAAATTGTAGTTAAAATGCAGAAAATTTTGATGTTTCAACTTGATACTCTTCATTGAGCATTTTCAGTGATCACTTGTTCTGAGCCAAAATTATCAGTCAGCGGTTTTGGTGCCTGTTTTCACAATGTTTGCTTAGCTGTAACTGCCCAATCACCAGAACAACTGTTTCTGCAAGTTCTGTGACAGGGTCCCCTGTTGTTTCTTTTTGCTGGCTAAAACAGTGAACATTATTAAGTGCAGCTACTGCTACTGCCATAAACAGTAGTACAACCACGGTTATCATTCTTATCTACATACCACACGATGGAAACTGTGATCACTCATCACGTACCTTATCAACACCAGCACTTAATAAATAACTTCCTGTTTTGTTCCATTTAATGGAGAAAATTGGGCCTCTATGTTCCCTTAAAGTGCTCACAAGCTGACCTGGGGAGAGGGGAAGAAGAAAAGCTTAGAGCTGTAATCATGGCTAAAGTCATTTCACCAGAAAGATTTTCAGCAGTGGTCAATTTCATGCCCTAACCCTCAAATGAGTTCAAATGAAAAATTGCATAATGGGTAATAAAGCCCAAGTTGAATGCTCAAAATAAATTCTGAGTCACTGAGACAGAAATCCAACCTTCAATCAGAGGGTTGTGGGTTTCAGATTCAATTCCTGTCAGAAAAAAGTCTGAGTCACTGAGACAGAAATCCAACCTTCAATCAGAGGGTTGCAGGTTTTGGATTCAATTCCTGTCAGAAAAAATTCCGAGTCCCTGATGGTCATCAAAACCACAACATGAGGGAATTTGCAGGTTGTGGGTTTGATTATCGTCAATTAATTTTTTCTAAGCATTCAACCTGAGGAGCTATTTCTTTCATCAATAATTACAGTCTGATCACTGATATATTATTTTGTCTTTTTCTTCTTTGAAACACTAACAGAATCAGTGGTAAAAAAGTGTAGATTAACACATTTATGTATTAAAATTATAATAAATTATGAAGAATAATAAAGCAAGTTAAAAATACTGGCCATGAAAGCTGATGATCTGTATTAAGTTATTGTCAAAAAATCCCCAAGCAAACTTAGACCCCCTCAGCACTAACAGTTTTCGTATGTTTGAGTTCCTCAAGCTTGCAATTCTTACAGTTCATTTTCAGAAAGAGAACTTCTTAACATTTTTCAAAGAAAATTGCATTACCTTCAGGGTTCCATATTCTAGCTTGACCATCATATGATCCCGTAGCAAGTAATGTACCATCAGGCTGATGAGTGACATGATGATAATCAGTTAAACTGTAACTCAAACGCACATACTACTGGACTGGTACTTAAAAAATACAAAAACATTCAGACTATTAAATTTTTGGATAAAAGGAAATTAGCCAAATATGTAATAGTCGAAAAAAATTAACTTCTGAACATTAAAACTTCTGAAAGTTTTAAAATTTTAAATTTACTTAACTTCAATTTAGACTTAATATCACAAGATTTAAAAGCCTAGGGCAACTCTTGAGTCAAACTTTATGGTGTTGTTTGTAAGTAACCTTACCAGTTTAGTTTTTTTGGTAAAATTCCAAAGTCTATACACTAAATAATGACCATCTTGGCCGAAACTTACAGATAAAACGTCCAAATGTTTTTTTTCCAAAACTGAATGTCTGAAAGTTCAAGGCAGAAAATGTTCATATATTTAATTTAAAGATACTGATAAGTAAACATGATAAACTTTCAGAAGACCAATGTTTTACAGCCAACGATCTTTTGTGTTTTAAAACTTACATTCCATTCTATTGATGTCACTTCTTTTGGTAAACTCTTAAGATTTTCTACATCTTTGACATGGTGTCTTAACACTTTGGTTGAGCCTGCAGTATTGTCTGCCAGTGACCATAACCTGGCTGTGCCATCGCCTGATCTGTTGCACAAGAACATAATAAAGTGTTCTGATAAAATGGCAAGTTGAAAATTCATTAAATTCTAAATTATATTTATAAATATCATAAAAGTGTTGGATGTGAAATTGGGTTAAAAGTTTGAAAATTCACAGTGCTGCCTGCCGTGTTTCTGTGACAAATATTTTCTCACCCCACCAAAAGAAGTAAGAAACCGTAAGAAACAGAAATAGTTTGAGAACAATGCAACTTTTCCCACTGAGAACCTACATGATGTCAAATGTCAACTGGTATATCAACACTCACCCTGAAGCTAAGAGATCCTGGGCGGGGTTCCATGAACACACGAACACCTACAAACAAGAAGACTTGACAAATGACCTTTTTGCACTAGACACAGGCCCAGTAAAACACAAAACTACCACCATTGATAGTGTCTTAGTATATGTGGCAGTCAAAAATGAGGGCCTAGAAAGCAAAAAAACTAAGTCGCTTTGTGTGAAATGCTAAATTTTCATAAAAGTGATGAAAGGTAATAGGGGTAAATTGGTCAAACTACCAAATATTGTTTGAAATAATTCGACAGGCTTCTTAATATACTTAATGTATCCTGTTGTTGGCAATGCAATTACCTCAGACTTGTGCCCTCTTAAAAGTAATCCTTTGCTACTGTTTGCGGAATCGCTACTGTGGCTATCGACATCCATGCCCTCGGACTTTGCCATGGAATTTACAAGTGAATAACTCTCCTCAGCCAGAACTTCGCTCTTAATGTTAATGGAGTTGTTTTCCTGTTTTAAAAGGCGATCAGCCAACAAAGCCTGCTTGGCCACAACAGTGTTTGGAAGAACTGCATCGACCAATGAGAGCTGCTCCAGTTCTCCATTTTCATCCAATATAGTACCTTCCTGTTATTCAAGAATTTATATCATTGAAGGAAACAGTTCAGCAAAATGGACAAACTCATTGACATTCTTCCATAAATTGGTTATAGGCCTACCCTGAAGTTCCTAATAATCATACCGGTACAATTATTATTTTTGAGAAAAAAATCCACCCAGTACAGCCTAATTCGGGACTGTACGATTATTAAATTTTCAAAATTTTCAACTTGGTACGAACCTTGTTGGGCCTTTACAGTTATCAAAATCTAGTCTTTCAAATAGCAGCTGTGGTACAGTAAAATTGATATTGGAACTGCTTAGAAAATTGCCTATGTTTTTGTAAAACTGCAGCACATGTACTGCGATCGCCAAATCGTTTCCTTCCCTTGTTCCCAGAGCCCACACGGCATCGCGATGTCACTTTGTGAAGCTTCACGTGAAATATAAATAAATAACCAGAGGGTTGCTTTTCTTCACTCGGGCCATTAATTGATTCGTTTTCTTGCTTTTTTGGTGAGAACTTCAGTTTTGTGTAGCTCGAAGTGTTTTCTTTTTTGTTTATGTTGTGAAAACTGAAATCCTTTTGACATACTTGCAATTATAAAGAAAACTCTTCCTTTCTACAATATTTAATACATGTTTTGTTTTATTAAAGGTAATAAAGTTGTTTATAAAGCATTTTAAATTTAACTCCATATTTGCAGAGAAAGTGAATTAAAAGTGATATGATTACTCAGGTTGTCGGACGTGATGTCACTCCGTATAGGAAACGGCAATAGGCAAGGGTGCGAAAAATATGTCATTGTTACGTGACCTCCTGATCCCTGTCGACGTTCGTGAGAAAATTTGTCATGCTTACTCTTTCTAGTATGGCAGACCCTTCCGCTTTGAAATACTAGCCTGTGAACAGGCATACAGAAATACAGTTTAAATCAAAAAGGGAAACTCGCAAAAATGTGTCTTAAGTACAAACTTGAAGCAGGTAATGCAAAACAAAATCATTGGGATCTGAAACGAAAGAAGCTGTTCGAGAATTTTTTCCGTCTTTGAAGAACGCCAAGAATGATAGTTTGGAGTTTAGAAGAGCTCTGCAAGTAATAAAATGTTTTTATTGTGTTCATTTGTCACTTTATTAGCAGTAATTTATAACAATTCAAATAGATAGTGTCATCTACCACTATATCTTCTTATGAGTGTTGGTATGCCTGACTATTGCTCAACAAAACCATGACCAACCTGATAGCCTTCAATGATTTACGTGACTTCTACATGCTGTACTATTATTCCAACCTGTACTATTATTAAGTTTTCATGCTTTTTCCACACTGTACCATTATTCTAACCTGTACTATTATTAGTTTTGGAAGATTCTTCTACCCTATACTATTATTCGGCACAATACTATTATTAGGAACTTCAGAGTATTTGTACTGGGAAACAAAAACCCTCCCACCTTTGATATTAGCCCCTCCAGTTTTCCTTTTTCCCTAATATCAAGTAGTCTAACTTGTATAAACCTGCACGATTTCTACTACTTCTACAACTTTAAACACAAAATCAGGTAAGGTTGCAGAAGAATTACATTACTTAGTACCAAATTGTTTATCTTTATATTAAAATCTTGCCAAGTAGTGATTAAATCAATTGAAGCATGCTGCCCCTTTCACTAGAACACTTCTTTAACGAGCTCCAGAATATACCAGTTTATAAGTATTTTGGACTCAAAGGGTTAACTTATTTATTTACCACCCAAATCTCTTGGGTTAAAAATACTGTCAGCAGTAATACTGCCCTCCTTACCTCAGTCAATGTGACTTCTGCCTCAACATACTGCAAACCCTTCTGTACAATTGATATCAGAGCTCCTGGAGGAACGCCTGTCCCATTCACACTGGACTGAATAATATGGCTCTCAATACCAAATGTGAATGCAGAGTGCTGGAACCCTGTGGAAATAGTAACATGAAAGTTTGTATATTTTTTATTCTAAGGTTCGTACACCTACAGAATTTCAAAAACCCAGAGTTTTTCAGGGCTGATTTTTTTATCTTCACTTCACACTTGCCCTCCCAATTTAGCTAAATTTCGATTTGGAAGGGCAGACACTCCCTATAACTTTCTGGCCAACAACAGTAACTTTCGAACAGGAATTTAGGATTTCACTACAAACTAATAATTATTTTTTGCTTCTGCCACCCATACAAAAAAACTACAAGAAAATAACTTTAAATCTACACAAGCCCATATTATGTCAGTATTTTCTACTGTACGCTTTTTAAAAAAAGTTAACTAGTTTTGCAACATCTAAAAACGGAAGTTGATGAAGAGCTTTGAGCCAAAGGGGGATCAATACATGGCTGCCTTGTTATTCTGAAAATACAGACATGTTTAATATTATCAAATTTTAAAAAAATCATTTTTCAATGTGTGACACCACCATTAATCAAACTCTATATTAAAACCTGGTTAAAAACCACATTTTTTTATTTCAGTGTTTTTTAAAAAAAGGAAATTTTGAAGAGCTAAACCGCCGAAAACATCTGTTTTAAAAACCACCGACATAAAAAAAATATAGAATAAATGGTGTAGAAGGTGTTTAACATTACCTTTAAACATATAACTGGAAAATAACAAACTTGTTTTCTTTTTTTTAACTTTGACCTCGGAATTCTGATTATTTAAATTATTTTCAATTTGCAGTATTAATTTTGGTATAATTTGATGGCTTAACTGTTTTAAAGACCTTCTATTCCATCTTTGAAAAAAAACATTTTTTTGTCTTGGTTGAGGCTCTCATCAACTTGACTTGAGCCTGATCAATATATATTGCAATTGGCTTTAAACTTTCTACAGAACAGAAACTTCAAGCAAGATTCAATGATTGCCAAAGCTTATCTCAAAAAGCTGCAAAGAAGCTTAAACATTCAACCCTTGCAAAATATCTGGCATATACTACTGCAACTTCGGTTGCTAATTAATGTATCTGCAATAATATTAGTAATTGCAGCAAATAATTCTTGTCAGAATTGATTGCTACAATAGAGTTTATTTTGCTTAATAGCAGTTTTCCAACACACTTTTCGGTTTTTTTTCCTACATCTGACAGCACTGACGATTGAGCAAGGAGACAGCAATTTACGAATACGTTGATAAATTAAGTTGGGTAAACATGACAAGAAAACACAGAGTAGCGGCAGTTTAACCTTGCAAACGTCATAAACTTACGATGAAGCTAGTTAAAAAACACTGGATCAACTAACCTGATTCTTGAAGATACCGGTACACTAAAAAATTAACCTCATCACTGCTCACAGACATGATAGATCACTCATAATATAAATTCTGAGAGCGGTTATCCAACAACAGTCACTTGTCCAGTTTAGCCACGCGGGATAATCTCTCCTGGGTCAGCCCTTGAAGCATGCAGCAATTCTGCACCAAAACTAGCTCCAAAGTATTATCATATGCCAATAATTAAATTCTCAACATATGGGTTTTTCCAATGGCTTGGTAAAGCTGTAATCTGCAATCAAAACAACGGTTCAACACTAGCCCCATTCAGTTTTACAATCGCTCAATCCGCCATGTTTGTTGAGGAAAGAGAAGGTCACGTGGTATCTCGCTTTTGGAAGCAGCTGCCGTATAAGGAGAATATATGACGTAACCAGCGCCAGAACAACCTTTCAAAGGTTTGGAGTATGCAGGGCTCATGGAGTATGCTATTCAAACAAAGAAAAAAAAACAATTGCTTTTTAAAGTTTAAAAGTAAAAAAGTGCATCTTTGTAAAACTTGCCGCGTCGGTACGGTCCGTATATCTATATCAAACCACAAAGAGTTTCCAGTTGTGAGCGAATAACTTTATTTATTAAATTTCCAATCTCGAATATTGCGATTCGCGCGTTTTGATTGGTTCATTCAACCTCGGTTATCAGCTCATATTCGGAGTTCACCAAATATGGAAACTGACTGTAGTGTTTGCA
>JANVCF010130090.1:0-11754 GCA_025388745.1 Hydrozoanthus gracilis
TACTACTACTACTACTACTACTTCTATTATTATTACTACTACTACTACTGCTACTACTACTACTACTACTACTACTACTACTACTACTACTACTACTAGTACTACTACTACTACTACTACTTCTATTATTATTACTACTACTACTACTGCTACTACTACTACTACTACTACTACTAGTGCTACTACTATTACTATTACTATTACTACTACTACTGCTACTACTACTACTACTACTGCTACTAGCACTATTAGTTGATTATTAATGCTAACTGTAATAATGTAACTAATGATTTTAGTAACTAATGATATTAGACTCGGTCGAAGTAATCATAAAACATTTTTTGACTTTTGTAGGTGATCACGGGCCTTTTTTTGTTCAATTTGTAAATAGTTTGCAGAAATTGATCTTTCGAACGGTATCAAAACGGGACACGTGCAATTTGAGTACTGGGTGCAAGTTATTTTCAAACTCATCAGTGAAAGGTGCTGTATGGTTGAGTTGGTTCGGTATGGATCAATGGTCCAAGAAAAACTTGGCGCTGCTGAAAGCCATTTATCCACAGGCTCACCCTCCCACCCCTAACTGAACTGTCCACAGGTAAGTTGATATTGTGAAAATAATGCATGCATGCTCACTCTCAACACTTTGTCAAGGTTATTCAAAGACAGTCGACTGTATAACACGAGACGAAAGAACGGTCTCTGCCTTAGCAGGAAGATGGAAAATCCAAGCGAAAAAGAGACTTCGCAACATTAAGCGGAATGCATGAAAATACAAATGATTGGTTGCGAAATGAAAAGCTCTCGCTAACGCCATTAAACGCCAAAGTTCCACGTTTGAAAATGGATTTTTAACTATAATTTTTCACTGATCCGTTGGACTAAATATAAACTTGAATTGTGTTTCGATACAAGGCAACACCATTTGGAATAATGGAATGAACAAAAATGAACGTTTGAATCAATTACTGTAGTTCCGTTCTAGGATTCTACAGGGGGAATGAACGCGAGAACAAGAGTTACGAACTGAGCTGAAAACAACGAACAGAACAGAACTAACTTTTCAAGGTAGTACAAAACTAAATGGAGCCCTTATCCCCCCCCCCCCCCCATCCCTCTCCCATTTAAAGAACCATATCTTAAACGCCTCACCATCAAGTCAACGAGACATCATTTTGGCAACCCATTTTTGCATCCAATGCAGAGTTGTGGTGCTTCCATAATTTAATAAACTCATTTATAATATTTTACTTCTTAACAACAGCCTTTCAAAAACACTGCAGTTCATGTCTATAGGGGGGTGCATGGACTATGGAGATGTAGTATAAACAGATCTTCTCCTTTTGCTCATATCAAAAATACTTTCTGCACAAAGTATGTAGACATGTCTGCCAGTATTTAAAAATATTTCTTCCTTCAGATCAGACCCATCTGCAAGTCTGAAAACTATTTTCAAAATACAATACTTTATAAACATAATTCTAAGGCGTCATCTCACTGACAATCGATCGAACTACTAACCACATTGTGTATGTGAAGTTTTCTGTCTTCTCTGTTCGAAAATTGTTTACTATTTTTGATTATTTTCAAAACAGTTTTTTTCTCCTTTGGAGTTCAAACTAATTCACCTTTAAAGTGAAAGGGATTTTTCATCATGAAAGATAAATAATACAATGAATACATGTTTGGTTGTCTCATTATCTTAACTAACGGAATGTTGAACTTAGAGTGCCACTGTTAGTCTTCATCGATCAGACCTGCTCTCAACACCAACATCTGGTGAAGACGTTGTGAGACAATCAAATACGCATCATTTCCTAAGCTAATATTCCTTATTTTTCAATTTAAGCTTCTCGGCTTTTTAATTTACCACTAAAAGTGTTATTCACTAAGAAGCCAAGGTCAGTGCAATTCAAATACATCAGCAAAGTTTAACACTCTACAAAATGACATTGTGGAGGAACTTCAATGACCAGGTCATCGTACCAGGTTGTTGCACTGTCCTCTTTAGAGACCACATCATCTCCCACCTCAGTGTTGGACAAGCTCAGATACTCAGCATACAGAGATCTGGCCTTTGCTAGGGTTTTGTTAAGGTCATGCTTTCTTATCATTTTATCAAAGTACATTGCTAATGTATTGTAATCCATCTGTTGTTGAATGCAGTGCTCTTTATGGAGGGACAAAATGGCGAGGCACATGAACAGTGTAAAGGGGTTACCGTCTGCTAGCTCACACGGCTCGGGTGGCTGGATTAGCTTTGTTTCAGAAGTACTACAGTTTAATAATAGTTCATCCTCCTCACTGTCACTGTCAGCATCTGGACTGTTGCTCATCAAGTTGGTCGGAGAACAACCATTTGAGTTACAGATACTACCAGAGCTACTTCTCAAATTCTTGTTCATAGTGTTGAATGTATTTGTTTGTGGTAGCTGTGCACTTGAGGGATAAACTACAGAACTCCATGTCACCTCCAACAACTGTAAAGCATCATCAAAGGGAAATTCTCTCTTGAGGTCTAACAACAGCCACCGATAACAAAAAAACAGGTCATCTGCACCAATCAATACAAGAAACTTATAGAACTCTGGTTCCATTCTCTGAACTAAAAATGCAAGATGCTCAAATTTTTTTGTCATTGCTTTTCCATCCAATAAAAAATGAGACTTCATTCTGTCCATGAGATTAGTGAAACAGGTGTATGTTACAGCTTCATCTTCAAACACAACTAACAAAGGAGCTGCAAGATCACTCATGCCTTGGACATAGGACACATCTGGGTTGGCAAGAGCAAATGTGGTCAGAACATTAAATAGTGAATCTATGTGAGGGTGATTATCTGGTACAGCAAAGTAAGGGTAAGCTCTGTCAGTACGAAGAACATCTTTCATTACCATGTGTGTTATTGCATCAACTTCATTTGGGTCTTGTTTTTTCCAATCCATTGTCAAGTGCCAGTAAACTTTTACCTTCGTCATTAAATGCCTTTCTCTTTCATCTTCAGTTAAATCAGGAGGGAAAACATTAAGAAGATGCTTCCATATTTCACGCCGCAGGTTTGGATCTACACCTCCCTGAAATATCCTTCCCCTTAATTCTTCTATCCTAGTTACTCTCCCCTCCTGGTCCAGATGACTTCTCCATTCAAATTCCTTCAATGGCCCTTTGTTCACAGACACTGAAAATGCTTTTGTGATTCTTTGGAATGTTTTCCCCATCTGGTGTTTGATAGATAATCGGATTGGAACACTTGGCCCAGCACCAGTGGCTCGTATGTCATTTGCTGGGGGAGCCTCATTAGCATCCAGTAATGCCCATCCACTTTGGTCTTCCTCTACAAATACATGTATGTTCACTATATTAGCAGAATCTCAATGCACTAGGCTCAGTAGTTATACAACTTACAGCCAGCCACACCATGAGGGGTTATGGAAAATAAAAAAAAAAAAAGGAATGAACACTTTATCATCAAAAGAGGAAACTGCTTATTTTAAAATCTAACATCTTTCAAATGTCTACAGTGTATTTGTGCACAAATCTCAACTGTAAAAACTTTATATATATATTTAGGAAATAATCCTGATGTAATGCACGCTCTGATTGGTTACAAATCTGTTTTCTATGAGAGAACAGAAAATGGATTTGACGTCACAGAGCTCAAGATCTTTTTTTTTCTCTCAATAGTTGTTTTCTTAAAGGGATAAAACAGCATCGCTTGTGTTTCTTGACAATTTTAGAAAATGATTATGACGTAAGAGGGCACTCGAAAGGCAGCGAAAAAACTCGGCTTAGCGTCGTTCTCTCAGCACTTTTCTCGTGCCCTCTTACGTCATAACCATTTTCTAAAAATGTCTAAAAACATGCGCGATGCTGTTTTATTCCCTTACTAGATTATGGGTTTGTTAGACTAAGTCTATATTGTTCCTTTGAAACAAAATTCACGTTTCCAATTAAAATTTAAACAACTACAGACATAAACTGTACATGCTGCTGAAATTAGAAAAAAAGGCCCAATAGTTTCTTCACAAAGTTTATACATTAAACTCATGCACAATTCATGTTCCCACCTTCATACTCCTGAGCATCAACCTTCAGGCTTAGATGTGGAAGAGATGCACTCTGAAATGCAGCATCAAGATCAAAGTCCGACATCATTGATATAAAAATATCTTCTCTAGTGCCACTGTCACTGCTCCGTGGCAGCAAATAGGAGATTTCAAACTCCCTAATGTAAAAAAATATAAGCTCACTCAGTTGTGTAAAATAATTGTTTTACAATGTGCATTTACCAATGACTAGTTTTCACCCTCTTCTCCATGATTTATTTTTATCTGATATGAATATGAAATATTTGGATTATTTTGTATAATACCATAATTCTAATTTCTTTCAGTCAGTTTTTAACTGACAACCCAAACAACTTAAGTTCTAGTGAGAAAATGGGAAATAATCAAACAAGATGAGCTTCTTAAGATAAATTAATATGAAAACTGAAACTTTTCCAAACGGAATTTTTATAAATAAAAAGGGTGATTTTTAAATTTCTCCTGCATTGGTAATATAGAAAGTATGATTCAGTCAGGTCAACAAAAAAGGTAAGCGCAAAATTCTTGACATGGCATAATTCTACCTGACTGCCTAATTTACCCCATTGATTGAGGGATTTTGTTTTTTGTACAAGGCACTTGTTTGTTGTTATTGGAAGATCAATTTAGAACCAATAGCTATTTTGCAACAGGGTTAAACCTGCTGGAGTAACTGAAAACAAACTACAATAAATTTAAGAAGAAAATGTCCCTGGAACTCTATTAAACAAAAACAAAACACTTGTAATACAAACATGGAGATCTTGAGCAACGTTCGTTTTCTAATTAGATAGTATTTTACTTTCGTTATGTTTTAACGTCGAGTACAGGGTCGTATTGATTTAGCTTTTTTGTTTACGACTACAAAGCACATGCAAGAGTGCATCAATAAATGATAAGGTACACGATCGATAGTAGAGTTCGATTTTGCTTTTGTCTTCAAGCCAAAGTTATTCCACTCCACTGATTTGTCCGATCACAGATGGACGATATTTTTGACCTATAAGTCCAATAATAATTTTCATTATTGTGGCATTTAAACCACAGACCACCACATCGCAACACAAATAACACCACACAACTCACTTGTAAGCTAACCCGGATCTTGACGGATCACTTCGTTTTGTTCATCACTAAATCACCAGTGAAATAAAATTACGAAAAAGACTACCCTTACCTTTTAAAACGAAGGCATCTCGAAAAAGGAAGATTTTGTGCCGTTTCATACAGTAGAAACAAAAAGGCAGTTGAAAAGTGTGTGAAACATGCAAATTGAACTTTGTGTTGCGAGTGTAGATTGGTTAATTTTTCTGTGGTTGTTTGTTCGTCACTCCAGGTGCACTACGTAACTCCTCATATTAACCTCCTTATCTCCGTAAATAGCTCTATTGACTATACAATTTAGAAAAAAATTGTTTTGATTTAGACGAAACCTTGATAAGAACGAAGGCACAACGATCAACACTGGTGAAGGGAAGCAAAAAGCAAAAACTAAAATAGCTCACCCCCTGATTTGGAACGCGCGGCGAAGTAACTGCACCATGTTCTCGAAGGAGGTAATATGTGGGTCCACTGAGAAATTTCGGACAGTTTGTATTTTCTCTTCCTGGCACTAAAAGAGAAAAACAGAGTACGTCAAGGAAACGGAACTTCAAGAACCAGTGAACTTTTGCTCCACGTACCATGGCTCGAACGCGAATCGCGTCCCTATCATCCATTGCTCTTTTGCAAAATCAAAAAGATTTTGGAAGAATCCTCATAAAATTGTGATATAATTTTTTCCATACGAAATAGTTCCCATTTCGGCAATGTAAAAAAGTTAACAAAGTCACACGTATACAAGGGCTAGATCAAAACAGACATAGAACTCGTACTCCCACCCCTACCCGGGCAACCATTTTTGGACTTAACATGGCTCTTGCGTCATCATCAGCGGGCTCTGATCGCAGGCGCAGAAGAAGAATGACGATTTACATTTGCTGCCAAATATGGAGGTGAGCAGAGAAGCGCCCAGCTTCATTCCCACAACTCTTTTCGGTCCGCTGGCAGCCATCTTGCTTAAGCGCTGAGCTTGAAAACTACTTCCTGGAATCTGGAGGTCGTAAACGATGGCTGATAGTTATGAACCAATTTCTGACGCACAAAAGGTACTTTGTAAGCGTTTTTTTATTTAACCGATTTATTAACTCGTACACACAGACTTTAGTACCAAGAAACCTGTGTTCGTTCCTCCCAGGTACGGATAGCTGCTGACTTCATCAAACACGCCCCTCCAGGCGAATTTGCTGAGGTCTTCAACGGTAAGATAAAAAAAACTTGCTTTTATGAATGGGTTGAACATCATTTTAGCTTTCTTGGAGTTTCATAATGTATTTTTACTTCACAGATGTCCGCATCTTGCTGAACAACGACTCCTTGCTCAAAGAAGAGGCTGCGAGGTAAATGACACTGAACGTACTTTGATCTGTTCGTTCACAGCATAAGAAATGTAGCCTTCTGTCTGTGTTTAGTCCCAGTGTTTTTCTTATCTCACGAATTTGGTGCTATTCCCTAGCACTCAAAGACATTTGAACTGAATCACAAATGTATCAACAAGGCTATGGTTGTTAAAGTGTTCTTGAGGATGAAGAGCTCCTTTTACCTTTCATGTTTGTTTACTGTCAAGTAAATCAAGTTTCGTTTTTAGTCTATCCAAATTTTGTTCATTGTCATAAGGTATTCACTATTGTACAAATATGTTCCCCTGTTTCCAATTCGTTTCTTTGATTTTTATACAGCCTTGCACTTTCCAACTATGATATAATTATAAGAATTTTTTTGGAAAGAGAAACCTTCATAGGAGCTTTTATAGAGAATAGAGCAAAGATCTTGAGTGTTAAATAAAAATCTTAACAATTTTGTAAATACTTTATCAGCTTAAAGTTTTCTCGAGTTTTAAGGTTTTTAATTATTCTTGAAGTTCATGCTTTGTATTTATATTGCTCTTCAGAATTTATTCCCCAAAATGCCCCATTCTTATGTGGTTTGTGATTCAGTTAAATAAATGAGAGGTTAAGTTTAATACAAGTATGGATATAATATTGTATGTACATGGGTTTCAAAATGATGTTTAAAGTTGCAAATGTTTGGCATAAAACAGGGGGACATCATGCAAACCTTCGTTGACCCAGGCATGATATTGGGTGCAGTGGCACTTTTCCTCATACAATTTATGTTTTAGATAGTCAAATTATTGATTATGTTCCATATCTAGTGGTATCGAATTTAGACATTTTTGGTGATTAATTTGTCTAGTAAAAAACTGGCTTGAAATTTAAAAAAAAGCATTACACATTTCAGTTGTTCCACAGGATACAGCAGTTTTTGAGAGCTGTTTATTTATATAGCACACCATTTGCTGTAATTAAGTGCTTAACTTCAGAATACAGGGCCGTTATAATGCACATTCTTTGTTCTTTAAGAGTGTGTGTGCACGAAAAACCCATATTCTACAGTTGCTCCAAGAATGGAATTGAACTGGTGTTAATTTTCATCATATAAAAGTCATCTACATACATAGTATCAAAAGTGCTTTTTGTACTTAGGAGTTCTGCAAATAAAACTTACTTAAGCTTTCAGCAAAGAACTTTTGTATCACCCAGAAAAAATTGGTGCAAAATTGAATGACGGGTCATCTTTAGCACACCTCTCATTGATCTGCAAATACTATTATGGTTAAGGGTAATGGTATGTGCGTCATTAACAAGCCTGGAAATTATTACTGTGTTTACATTGATACAATTACAAAATTTAACCAGTACTTCTTAATCCTGTGTTAAATCTTTCTACAAGTACTGTATGCAAGTTTCATGCTATAAAATTAATGCTGCTTGCCATTTTTAAGTTCTTTTGCAGATTACAATAAAGAGCAGTTTACTCCCACCAGATTTGAAGGATCGGAAGAGCAAGTAAGTTACCCTGGGGAAAATACAGCAAGGATTCTTTCTGTCTAAGTTTTGTACGAGTTGATTTCGGTGTTAGTCTGGTTTAAGATATGAATTACTGTTGGAAGAATTATGCATTTCACACACTCACTCTGTTTTTACATAGAGAAGGCCCCTTCAATTGGTTGTCCAAGGATTTTGTAGGACAGTGTAGTTGCTTGACATATCTTTGTATTGCAAAGGTTGTGTTGTAATATTGTATTATATGTTAGACTACTATAAGAAACCATAGTATTGATGTGCAAACAATATGTGATAGAACACATTAACTAGTTTTGCTTATTTTGACTGTGCGCTACATTTTAGTTTCAAAGAATTGATTTTAACTGATATCATTGTAGGCATTTATCTTACCTTCATATAATGCCATCACAGTAATAGTTTACATTTTTTTATTTTGTTAAAAAAAGTATTAAATTTCCTTGAAATGGCAAATTGTTATTGTGTTTACAATAAAGGTTTTGGTAACCAGTCATGGAGAGCTTCCAGATGGCCAGTTTTATGATCCTCGATCAAAACAGAAATTTGCGTATGACCATCTTCGAAAGGTAAGTACATGTAAAAAGAAACCGTAAAAAATAATATTGAGTTTTTGGCAACAAAGAATTGCTAGAAGTTCTTTAAAATTGTTTCTTGCCATTTTAAATCTTGCTTGGTTTCATTGTTGTTGTTTTTCTAAACGAATCATTGTTAATGTCGAGTATTATGTCTACTCTTGGCTTTAATACTCTTCATCCAGTCTGTGATCAGCTTGTATTTGTTCTAAGTTCTTTTGATATCAATGATGACAAAATGGAATTTGTTAATTTCATTGCAGGGTAAAGTGGACTAATTTATTATTTGTAGCACAAACTTTGATTCGCATAAAAAATGTGAAATGTTCGATTTGTATGACTGCAATTCAGTTAGATCCAAAATGTAAAAAAGAACACGTTTTGTGGCTTAGTCAATATCTTTGTGAGTTGTTTGATCAGTTGTTAAAAAAAATAAAAAAAATCTGGATCAATATTTTTTAGATTTTTTCTCCTGAAAAAAGTCAGTAGGTCAGTCAAGTAATTGAATTGGCCTGGCCTTACTGTACATATTACCTGCATGTATAGCTAGTTTCCTTATGTGACGGGAATGCCCATGAGAAGTTCTACTTGATCTACTTGAAGTTGAAACAGTTGTTTGATTTTGGTTCAAGGAAAGTAGTAATCCCTCACCTATAGAGGCAGACAGTCAAGCAGAACCTTGGAGAGCAGCCATTGATGAAGCAATCAAGGCCTATGTGAAAGAGCACTACCCACACGGAGTCTCAACGGTGTGTTGCGTTTTACCCACATGTCCATAGTGAAAACAATGATGAAAGTTCTATAAAAAAATATTGAGACAAATTCTGTTCACTCAGAATTGATGTTTGGTCAGATTTCAAGCTTGTTGTTGCTGTGGGTTAGGGTTAGGGTTCTGCTGGAACCAGAAAAATAAAACCACAAACAAAAGATGTTCCTGCTAAACCAGGGCTTAAAAAAGCCACCTGTAGTAATTGGTTGTACTATTACAATACTAGAATGTAAGAACTTAGCTAGCTGGCGACCAGAAGATTGTGAGGAGCCTTTGCAACTGAATAACTAAGAGTTGTTGCTTATAATAAAAGGTAAATGCTGGCTACTAGAATTTAAGAACTTAGCCAGTTGGTTACTCCAAGATTGTGAGGTCGCCTTTGAAAATGATTAAATAAGAGTTGTTTTTTTGATAAAGTCATAGGCGATGTGATGCACATCTGAAGCTCAACTGCTTTCTTTGGACAAAGAAATAAGGAAAGAAATGCAATTATTCTTGTTTTTACAGCTATAGACACAGTCCTTAGTACAAATTACAGGTTGAAAAACGTTAAATGCAGCTACTAAAACTTGTGCAGCTCAGGCTACAACAATTTTTCCATATTTTGGCCATAAGAATTCTTTCATGAGGTTTACTTTAACCCTGTTGATGTCATTTTATGTTAAAAACTACTGTGGCTCATGTTTTGAGGTAGCAATTTATTGTCAAATCGTGGTCATAAGTAATTTTATTGCAGCTCTATATTGACATAAGTATTGTTATTGATCCCAAATTATTGTGCTGCTGTAGGTTTATGGAAAAAGCTCAGCTGGTACAGTAACTATCACAGCATGTATTGAGGACCATCAGTTTCAACCACAAAATTTTTGGTAAATAAACAGCTTATTACAAGTTGCTCTGGCCTTGTTTTAACATTAATTTTATTTTTAGCAAATTCATTTTCGATTAGCAATGGTGCAAGGTTATTTTTACTGTCTTAGGAAGCCTTCTTCAGCAGTGTCAAATCTTCCGTTCGTCTGTACCAAAATAGTCATAATAGCTTGTAGTTTTACTGAGTAAAAACTAGATTACAAAAAAATTCTTAAAATTATAAATTATATGTTTTAAAAATTAGATTTTGAAATAGCTTGTGTTATGTATGCTCATTGTAGGACTTGATTGGTGCTGTTTGTGTTTTTTTTAACCAAAAGTTAAAGATACTTTTGATTTATCTTACTACTAAGTTTAAACAGTGCAGTATTGTTTTCAGTGATAATGTTTTAAGTATTAGGTTCTTGTTATTTTGTACTTGCTGGTTACACAAAGTTATTGTAACTGCTTCTACCCTAGGAATGGCCGATGGCGATCGGAGTGGACTTTCTCGTTTCAAGGTTCAGGAAGCTCGGCATCAGTATCAGGAGTGCTAAAAGTACAGGTAGAGTGTTGTTTATACAGTTTTGGACTTTCCTTTCTCTTTTCATTTTTACCTAGAGGCAAGATTTTTTGTTTCGTCAATAGTTCTGTGTCATCAACATTTCGATTCTCTACAGGTGCACTACTATGAAGATGGCAATGTGATGCTGGTTTCCTCAAAAGAGGTGTCAGAAAAGCTCAACATAACTGTAAGTGATTCTAGATAACTTATCTAAATTTTGCTTATCTTAGCTCAGAAGGATATATTTTGTTGACATAATTATTTCTTTGTGTTATGTATTTTGATTTAACTTGTATGACTTTGGTATTTGGGCATCAACAAATGTTTAAATGTATGTCTGTTTTGGTGGTTTTCTGGTGTAACTCAGGTGTTCTAGTAAACTGTATATTCTATAACCAATATGTATGTTCTATATATATTCTATACCCATCTCATTGAGTTGGTTGTCAATGTATAAACTTTCGAGACTTAAAGCAAATCAGGGTTTGAAACAAACTTTTGAGGTAACTTTCCCGCTTGGGCAACTGCTGTTCAAGTTTTTGTTGCCCATTTGAACTGGTTACCATGTGTGACAGTTTCCAAAAACTGTGAGAACGTTGCACCAGGTCTCACCACCATAGCCTGGATAGACAAGCAAGTGCGTTCAGTGGAATCTTTCATCTCTGCCTAAGTGACTGCAGTGATACCACTACTAGCCTTGCAAGTTAAAACTCGAGCTATAAGGTCTAATCACCCGTGTTAGCATATCCTACACGTAATTAGATTGCTCTGCCACCAGCAGGGTTGTCTCAATGGTGTAGTGGTATCACATTCAGACATGAAACCAAGGGACGTTGGTTTGATTCCTGCTCGAGGCATAACATTTTTTTCCAAAGAAGTTTTCCGTTAAATTACTAGTCTTTATTTAATTTATTAATTTCTTTACTTGTAATGTGCATCCGTTTCTGGA
>JANVCF010130423.1:0-11751 GCA_025388745.1 Hydrozoanthus gracilis
AGTTCAGTCAAATCACTCTCCAGGTACCTCTGTTTCCCTTATGGACAAAACTTTGCTTTGCCGCAAAATATATCTACACAAACAGCAAAAAACCCCTCCTCGCCCGCACTTCCTAACCTTTGGTTATTCCTAGTTATTACTAAATATTTCTTTTGCTACATAGAAAATCGAAAGCCCAACACCACAAAGTTCAAGAAGCCTCGTTTTTAGTCTCTGCGTAGTTTCTGGCCCTGAGAATTTTCAACAAAGCTTACTTTGACCCAGTTATAAGTATAGAGAAAGTTGTTTATGTGTCTGTTATTAACAATCTTATTATTCCTTCTTCGCCCTTACTTTATATATTTATGCGTAAAGTTAAATGCCCGTTGAGCCTCACATAATTTTCATGCAGTTGGTAGCCGCCAAATTCAACGTTAATATTTTGAGAGTTAAAATATATCATCCTTATCCCGACTCTAAGTTATTCCTAACCCTAAGAGTGTTTTAAATTCGTTGCTCTTATAGCGAGATTCACCTTTGGCTTCGATCAAAATATGAGTAACTCTGTATATGTATAATTACATGGGAAACACCAAGTATTTTGTAACTGGTGGTCATTTACTAGAAAAGCTTGTGCTTTAATTTTCTTAAAAATTAACTGAATAAATTTTTTGTTGTTGTTGGAGTTCCCATGTTGGCACTCACAGCAACAGCAGACAAGTCTACACAAATACCATCAAGAAGGAGTTGCTGATGGGACCTTCCACTTCGCAGTTTTTTGTGAGCCCCAACAGGGTCGATCTTATTTCCATAAGACGAAAGTTAAAAGGAAGAAATGAGTCAACTGGACTGGTTGGTCAAGGAAGCAAAAGAAAAAGGGGTTGGAATGCCCAAAACAATTATGTTCTACAACAATCTTGGGGATATAGCAGCAGTGGTGAACTGGCTTATGATGCAACTTGGAGTTGGTGCTTTTCACCCGCCTGAATCTAGAAATCAGGAACACTGTATTGTAGGAATATACCATTCCTCAACTCTACAGCAAAAAAAAGAGACAATTAAATCTAATGTTTTCCGGACTGCTTCTTGCAATTCTGATTTTATTTCGGTGTGCTTGAATAAAGAATTTGCAACTGTTTTCCAGTTTTTCTCACATTCGTTTGTAATTACAGAGATCAGTTCAGGCGTAAATGTACTTCTACACTCGGTTTTACCGTTCGGGTAAACAATAACTTTTAGTTCAGTGACTGTTTTTTCCAAAATACTTTCCACATTTACAGTTTCGTTTATAACAGCGGCCTGTTCTTGCCGGCCAAACGTTAAACATTTCCTTGCACCACTTTTTTTTTTATACCGTTCTTTCGGGAGAAATCGTGGTGGGTAATGTTCTTTTATATCTTTCCAGAGAGGCTTCGATCGAGCTGGCTTCCTCTTTCTCGGTGTCACCTTCCTTTTGCGATTCGTGAGCTGCTTCAAGAGTTTTCCAAAATCTGTAAGTGTTTCCGGTATTTCTACCACAAGCCTTGCATATTCGGTCAGATAAATCTCTAGATTTAGTAAAGGAAAAACCGAGCTCACTGAAAAGTTCGCTCGCAGTTTTGTTTTCCAAACCAAGATATTCGTACTCGGGTTGGTGTATTCTTTCCTGTCGGCTACAGTAAAAATATTTTCTGTTGAAAGATATGTCTTCCCTTACCGATTTCGTTTTGCAAATTCGGCACTCTTCGTTTCGGTCGCTTCGCACTGTTTTTTTTCGGAGTTTTACCACGTTAGCAATTCATGTTCACTATGCATGTGAGTTTGACAGCTGCACACGAGGATTTGTTTCACAGTTTCGATCAATGAACATTACTCCTTCATTTTGATTGGCCCATCGAATATGCGTGACATGGCAAAAAAAGTCACGCTATGCGGGCAGTTTTCGGGCAGGCGGTTTTTCTTTCTCCTCCCCCCTCCCCCTTTCGGTTTTTCGCTCGGCCCAAATTCTGCTCGACCACGAAATCCAGGATGGCGTCGAAAGGGCATATCTGGTGAGTTTTCCGCCCAAAAAAACACTCACCGCCTGCAAGCAGGCTACGCACACACAAGCGTGGTGAAAAAATTGACGTGCTCAGTGCGAAGTTTCAAGCGTCCTCTCAGAATCTTTTAATAGTTGGAAGGAAGCCCGAAATGGGCTGTGAGAATGAACTAGTAGTAAAAATTAAAACTGATTTTCTGGCGTGTAAAGACCATGTATAGTTTAAATTTAAATCAGTGTTATAGTTTCAGTTAAATTTCATATTAACTTTCCTTCATATCAACAAAAACTTTTGTTTTAGATTTTATTCAGTTTTCTTCTACTGTGTAAGTAATTTTATCAGTCTCACTTGTAATTAAACATTTGAAATGAAAATCAAAAGCTTCTTGTTTGTCTTGGGAATTTAAATCAGAATGCCCAAAGGGAAAGCAACTTTTATCATTTATATATTGCTTAGTTTTGTTGTGAGTCCTGTCCCAACATTTAAATTATCCAAAAAAGATTTAAATGCCTGATATTGAAAAAAAAGGGGTCGCATTGAACGCTTTCATAAAATTGTGAGCATTCCCAGAACATTTCTAAATTATGCTCCCAGATAAAACTTAAGACTCCGCAACTTCGGAAATAAGAGGAAAATACGTGTTTCAGCTGCAGATACGTGACGGAAACAAACGTTTACTGGTGCGGAAAAGCGTCTGAAATCTGTGAATCATGCGGAAACGTGACACAAACGGACTCTTTTTAATCCCTTTCCGACGGTTCCACACTTGCGGAAACACGCAAAAACGTCGCACTTAAGTTGACGGAAACGCGAGTTAACTGAATGTTTCCGCTGTGAGTCAGCATCCGTAAACGTCTTATTTCGTCCTGTTGACCGTGCCAGTTGTTTTGTTATGACCACTAGCATGGTGTATTAAAATGCAAACTATCAGTACACAATCTGATGTGTCACCGTTAGTTCGGCCACCCATCGATACATGGTGTCAGAAGTGAGATCAAGGAATCAAGCAACCAAAGCAAGGCTTGGAGCAAGGATGAATCAAGGAACATCGAAAGAAAAACTTAATCAAGATTTGACACCAGGGTAATTTGGTTATCAACTGTAAACAGCCGATGCTCCCTCCTTCAGAATCTCGCATCCCGGCAGAGTTTAATTTCAGACTGGAGGTAACTATATGCATTTTTATGAATCTTCTCCTCTTCAGGTCAAATGCGACCATCCACGAATGTTATTGTGTCTGAATGTTTAATTTTAATGTATTCGTAACTTCGATGTATCATTTCATTGTGAACAACCATTTCTTTCCAATTTTTTTGCGACAAACCACCATGTATCACGATAACTGATGAGTCATTATACTACAAATTTCCAGTCTTTCCATTTCTTGCTTCCAGTTACAAAGCTGTGATTTCTTTGTAATAATTTGTTCCTCTTTTTCATAGATTCTCGTAAAGATTTCCAAAGCAACAGGTATAGTGGGCTCGTATTTTTAATTGCTAAAAGTATTTTGCATACTAGCATTAAAAATAGTTGTTTAAGTGTTGTTTAAAAAACCCTATTTTTTTGCACACAATTTAACGGGTTTTATTTGTACCAAAAACTAATGGGAGAGTGTTAATACGAAGTACGCTTTTGATAATCTATATTTTAAAATTGTAAACGATAACACTTAACGTCATCGATTAGTAATTGATAGTAGGCCACAGATTTGCTGGACATCGATTAATATCAATTTTTATCGGTGTTATTGATTAATTACTCCTGTGCATGAAGTTTTTTCATAGCTCACAGGTGACGAACGACCTATGTACCTATTTGGAGTTGCAGAAATTTTGTGAACAGCTATATTTCTCCATGAGAAATCGGTGTGCTTAAAAAATTAATTTGTAGCATTGTAAACTGTTCATTGAATGATTTCTGGAAAGCAGACAGCAATTTTATGATTTACAGCCATCAGAATCCATTGCCAGCTGGCCTGTATTGAAAGTTCTATCTGCACGCTTCCTTAATTTTAAACGGGCATCCTTTCTAACTACACCAGTGTACAATAAATCCCATAGCTGTCCAATATATTCTACCAATATGAACAACACTAAAATAATTAAGTTTGTTTGGATGTTAAAAAATACTGTAACACTTTCTGAATTTCAGGAATGTCCCAAAGAGAATACAATGTGTACCATTTGTTTGCTGGCAATAGAAGAAGGCGATAACCAGGTCAATCCACCATGCTGCGAGGAGTTATTTCACGAGTATTGCCTTAAAGAGTGGGACAAAACTTCTGGAGAGGACCAAGAAACACAATGCCCAGCCTGTTACCAGCCATTTTTTGGTTTTAAGACATTGTATTTACATTATATTTACTTAATGAGATATTCTATAGAACATGGTGGTGTTAGCAAGGCGGTGGGAAACTAGCAGAAAGAGGGCATCGGACCTGTTAAGTTCTGGGTATGGGAAGCAAAACAGCAGCAACAAAGAAACTCCACAACAATGGGTGGGAAGCAAGAGAAAAAAATAGAATTTTTACATCATTAATCCTCATCCAAACAGAGATGCAAAGCAAAGTAAGATAAACAGTTTTCAAACTTGGATAAACTTGAATTTCATTTGGCCATCAGCTTGAAAGTTTACAGCTGTTTGCTAACAAATTTTGTGTGCTCTCGAGAACTTGCCTGGGCTTGCATGCAAGTCCGTGCACCTTTGAACACAGGTCACCTCTGTCTGGCTGCTCCCTCCCCCTGATAACACATTTTGAACTGTAGCAGTGATATATCTAAGTCACTAAAACAATTTCCTTATTTAACTTTCAAATCTGGCATTGCAGAAACAGAGGAGGGAAAGCTGATGGCCATGGTATAAGTATGAATCACACTACCCCACAATTTCAAGGAAATACCACAATAAGGAGTGTACAGGAAAGACCACAAATGTCCACTATAGCTGCAGTCAATTCTATCAGCACTACCTACATCAATGGCAATATCCAGTGGCATATGGCAGAGAAGGGGTCGTGGAACAGTAATCCTGGTCCAGATTTAAAAGTTGACCAGACTAACAGTGATATGCTTGATGTTACATTTGTCTCAGATAATATAGTAATAGCATATTATACTATATACCATAATACCATAATTCCAGCAATATTATTTAAAGAAGGCTCTCTATTTTTGACACTCATATATATAACAGTCAAATATACAATGAATACAGTCACAAATGTCACCTATTAGAAGTAAATTACACTCGTCCGTTCCGCAAGTCCACCAGCATTCAGTTTAAATTACTCAACCCTGAACTGAGTTCTCGCTTCCAGTTCCCCCTTTTTATATTTTAATTTGTACAGAAATGTGCAAATGATGTGGTACACCACAGTATAAAAGCTTATGTAAGTTAAGTACTATACCTATACAATATATTTGGGTCATGTTACAAGTTCATTCAAGGGTTAGTAGTACCAGTGTAACAAGTACTGTAACTGCTTCAAGCCAAAGTGTAATATGTTCACAGACTTGCACAATAGAGGTATGTAAAATGCATGACCATAGAAACTTGAGGCTAGAATCTAAAATGCTAGTATCCAATGTGTTTGTCAGCCCTTAATCAGGTATAGCACGCAAAAAAATGGTAAAAATTTGTAGTTGCGATTTTTCAGGCTAACTCAAATAGTTCCAGTATTACAAGTACCATTGCATCACCGAGCCATAGAGATGTAAGTAGGATAGCCATCAAGGAAACACCTTACAAAAAATGGGTTTTGAGTACTACAACAACATATATTTTTAGTAATATTTCATCCTCATTGTTTTTTCATATGGTTAATACAAGCAGAGAACAGTGCAAAGATGGATATGGTGCAATTTCAAATTTGTTGTGGCTCCCGAGTTCAATACCATTCTTTTATTTAAGGATTTCATTGCATTTGTGGAGATACTTACCCTACACACACACTTGTTGGTTTTGTTTCTAACCTCCTCTTTTCAACCGTACCCGGTATGTTTTCTCATTATTTTCTGTGTTTTATTAGGCAGAGCATTCAAGTGTTATGCCCAGCGTTTCCCCGTAAAGTTTTTTTCAGTCATGGTGATGGTCCAAACAAAGTTCCATTTAATAAACTAGCGAATCGAGATTTTGTTTGTTTGTGTGCTTTTTTCATGTTGCGTTTTCTTTTTGGTCCGGTTGTGTACGTGTACAAGGTCACAAATTAACTTGCATCGTTTACTAATAGTACAAGGCCGTTATTAATTCAATGGTATAACTGATTTATATTTGTACTCGACGTGACTCGCTAGATGACAATTAAATATTCAAGTCACTTCAGCATAATATTCTGCAGCCAGCTTTCTGTTGTCAGTGAGCTCTTGACGAAAGTTCGCTAATGTTTATAGGTTACAACTGTCTGTTTTGTCAGGGTACTTTATTTGAAAACACGCTTTAATTACTGGCTTTCTGTGGTATACGTGCAAATTGTTTCCATGAATTGTGAGAACGTTGACACACACTAATCGCTTCAACAGGAACGTGGAACAGCACCCTTGACCTGAATTCACTAACTGGGCTTCAGTTACAATACTTACAGCCAGATGACAATGCAACGTCGATATCAGTTCTGACAGAAGTGCCTGCTGAAGAAGGTAAGAGGACATCCATGAACTGAATGAAATAGTCTAGGGAAGAGGTACTCTGTATGTTGGCCTTACACAAAGAGCTACAACCTATGTTTACTGATCCCAAAAAAAAGAAAAAGTAGTCTGGGAAGACATTTCTCGTAGAATGGCAGCTGTTGGAAACCACTACAGTGGTGAAAAGTGTAAGTCCAAGTTTAAAAACCTGAAACAAGAACTTACTAAGACTGTCGATCACAACAACACGACTGGCAATGACAGGAAAACTTGTCCATTTTATGATCAACTTAAAAGATTTTTGGGATGTCTCCGACAATGGCACCACCCTCAGTTTGTTCAAGCAGAGAGGGTTTAGTAATAACAGTGGTGATAAAGGCTGTGGTGATGGGACTGCCTCAAGTACATGTATAAGCTCTTCAAAATCTTCTGTGGAAGATTCACCTTTCAGCAATGCAGAAAATAAAGGTAAACTAGAGAGCAGAGCACAATCCAAGAAAAGGAAAAGAGTTTGTGGTTGCAACAAAGAAAGCTTGGTTGATGTATTCCTTGAATACCAGAAGGAAAGGAATGAGGAAGAGGCAGAGAAACAGAGAAAACTGTCACAAATGCATGAAAACAAACTGAAAAGGTTAGACAGGTTGCTTGATTATTTTAAGAAGATGTTGTACTATATAACGCTTTGGACTGGGTCGGAGTACCCCAGTTTATCACGGGCGCGTCGCAGGCCAGGTCACTTACTGAATAAACAACATGGCGACTATGTAAAGTAACGTTGGCTATTCATCATTAAACTGGCGACGGGGATAACAATTCAGACGAAAATAAAACAGCAAATAAAGGGGAATAACAAGTCTGCAATGCTCACGAAGTGTTAGAGCCAGTGTGGGAGCGCTCAGTTTTAGCGGTGAAACGGGTGAGCGTGAGAAGATATGGAGGCTGTGGAAGGCCTGGTTTGAGAGAGCGGTCAGATGGATGGACGTGGGGAGGGGAACTACAAAAGACCATCAAAACTCTGCCAGAAGAACCGGGCACGGATTATAGCTCGCACTTGCAAGAACTTTACAAGTACTTTAAAGCAAGTAGAAATAACACCCTAGAGCTATACAAGCTGTCTTTCATAGACGCTCTACCAACGCAGTGGCGAAATACACTAAAACACACCAAGAAATTAAATAAAGCAGATGAAAATAAAGAGTACTACACCGAATTTTTTACACAAATGTCATTGGTTTGTCTGAACTGAAACTCCTTGGACACATTATATTAGCTAACGAAGTAAGGCAAGACCAAGAGAGAGTAAAGGCGGTTGTAGAGGCACCTGTGCCACAGGACCAGGCTCAGTTACGCTCATTTCTGGGCAGCATCACATTTTGACACAATATGCGACGCATCTGGCGACAGTTATTGCCCCGCTGAGAAAGTTGACTCAGAAGGATGTACCATGGAAATGGACAGCAGCAGAGAGGCAAGCGTATGAGGAAATCAAGGTACTGCTGTCGAAATCACCATGTTTAGCTCAACATAGCATGGAAGCAGAAACCAAGCTGGTCGTTGATGCTAGCCCATGTGGGCTGGGATGTGTGCTATTCCAAAGGGTAGAGGATCAAACGCGCCCAGTTGCATATGCATCTCGAAGTTTAACAGATGTTGAGAAGAGATATGCTCAGATCGGGCGTGAAGCCTTAGCTGTACTGTACGGAACGTAGAAGATGCATACGTATATCTATGGCCGTAAAGTTACAGTATCAACAGAACATATGCCCTTGCTGGGTGTGTTTACTAATCTACTAGTCTAATCCGACTGGAGAGAATTGCTTGCGAGCTAAAGACTACGACTACGACTTGATAAAAGACGCGGAGAACATTTCAGATGGGTTGTCTCGATTACCTGGGACCGCACCAGCAACTGAAGTCAACTTTGTTGAAGAACACATACGCTTTGTCAAGAAGGGCAACACACTTCTGTCCATTGGGGAGATATGTGAGATAGGGAAACAAGATGAAGAAGTCCAAAAGTTAGTGACTGCCATTATGAAGGGTGGAGAAACGCAGATGAAAGCGTAAGACGATGGAAACAACTGAAGGATGAATTATCGACTGCACAAGGCCGGCTTTGGCGTGGACACCATATTGTTGTACCAGCTTAGCTGAGAGAGACGGCCTTGAGGCTGGCACATGACGCACACCAAGGTGTTGTCGGCTCGAAATAGCGTCTGCGAGCAAGTGTGTTTTGGCCTGGAATGGACTCTGATGTTCAAGAATTCTGTCGTAACTTATTGGTAGTAAATTATTGGTAGTTTTATTCAATTCTTGTTGGTATATTTTATTATTCGTAAATTATTGGTAGTTTTATTCATTTCTTGTTGGTATATTTAAGAAAAAAATTCTTTTAATAGAAATAATGACGTTTTTTTCAAGTTGAAATATCAAAACCTTGTCCGAAAGATACACTTAAATTGTTCAACTTTTATGAACTTTTGTATGGTAGTTTTCGACTTTTATATAAACAGTATTTATGTATTTATCTACTTCAGTTGAGACACACTAATATTAAAGAAACTTAATTAAACACATTTAAATATTCTATTCTACACTTTTTTGTACATATAGAATTTAAGTTTAAGTTAATATATTGTCAAATTTTGTTTTACTTAATTAATCTAATATTTAGTTAAAATGTTCAAGAGAAATTTCAAAGGTTCTTCGTTAAGATTTTGTTTCAAAAAATTAATTGTTCAGCCTCTCGCCTATATGAAACTAATACATTTGGTACATTTTTTTAATTTTATATTGAACACTGGTGAAGGGGCTGAATTTAGCAATAATATATTTAACTATTCATTTTTTAAGCGATATTTGACTTAATGAAATAGTACTGAACTTAGATACACTGGATAAATTCAGAAAAAGTGTATCTAAGTTCAGGACTATTTCATAATCAAATTCCTGGATGGATGAATATACACAGTGATATTTGACTTAGTAATAGAGATAATTCTTAATATTCTACAGGGACAGGAAAGTTAACAGTTTACAAATATCTAGAAGATATTTTAAAGAATGTCCGAAATAAATTGACAGAGCAAAATGAGTCTGTGAAAGAGTGGTTATTAAGTGACCAGACATTTGAAAAGTTGGGGGAATTGACGAGTGAGAATGACAACAAAGTCCTAGGACTCTATGACGAGTTGATCAACTGGCTATCACAAGTAAACCTTTATAGTGGTAACAAGGGGTTGCTTGACACCCATGAGTTTACAAAGGTGCTGGAGTTGTTCTGTGGAGGTTCGTGGACAAGGCAAACAGGTAAACAAAGATTCTTGTTTTTACCTCGACTTAGCAAAAATAACAATACTAATTTTCTAATTATTACATAACATATAACCTTATGGTTATAAACAATTTAAGTATAACTATACAATCTAAGTATAACTATACAACTTCTGTCTTATACTGTAAATTGGGCCTTATTAAAACAATATTTCACCGAAATGTTTAATTATGTATACAACAATTTAAAATACAAATTGATTAGTAAAAGATTTAAAATCAATTTAAGTCAGCAGCCTATAATATAACATACTTAATATAACACAGTAGGCACAAATTATTTGTCCAAAATATTATAATTGTGTTCAAAAGTATTTAGAGGTTATGAATCACAATTAATGTCTCATATTAATCCATTTTACATTTTATTATAAAGATATCAAAGGATACAAAAACAACTTATATGTATATAGCTAATTTTTTTTAACATCATATTTCAGTTGCTGGTAATGCCAACTTTAAAATGGATCGAACCTGCCTAACACTTTGTGGATTGACACAGCCTGCAACGGCACTGCCTTTAATAGTAGACAAAAGTAATGTCGACAAGGGATTAAAGTATGTTCTGATTAACATTTATTGCCAAAATAGAGACAGGAAAGCTATAAAATTCTTTAACACGCTATCAAACGTAATGTAAGAAAATGAATACGAATACGAGGAAAATATTATAATCGGCGGTAATTTTATTTGTCCTCTAAATCCAGCACTGGATTGAAAAAGGTGTTATTACTCCACGTCAAGGTGTTATTAACTATGTTGATGAGATTCAAAACACTTTCAGTTTACACGACATCTGGCGTGTTAAAATCCAAATCTTCGTAGCTTCACTCGGAGTAGATGCAAACCTTTTATGCCAACATCATAATGACTGAACTTGAGAAAACCAAAGTCAGGTGCTTATTTGATTAAGATATGATCACGTTTTATGGCCGCTATGTTGATGATACATTAATCCTAACGAAACCAAACAACGTATCTAAGATCTTAACCAAGCTGAACAGTTTTCACAAAAACCTTCGGTTCACAGTAGACCTGTTCGAAAACAATGACGTCCATTTCCTCGACTTGCGTATTAATAAGACAACAACTGATGTTTTCCGTAAGGACACTAACACCGGTCAATATGTTTCGTTTCAAAGCTACGAGACATGGCTCAGGAAAACAGCATGGGCGAGAGCATTATACAATCGAGCCTGCCGAATCTGCAGTACAACAAAGCAACTTCACCTTCAAGTTTCAATTATCAAGAAATTTTTTTGTCATGGAACGGTTTTCCAAATCGCATCGCGAATGCTCTCTTGCGCCAATTCAATCTTGCACAAGAAAAACGAAGGCACAAAGAAATCAACCCTGACAACAATAACAAAACCATCTGGATCCAACTACCATACGCAGGCAACACAGGCGAGTTAATTGTAAAAAGGCTTATTGGCAAGTTGAAGCGTTGCGCCAAAGAGAAAGTCAACTTCAAAGTTCTCTATAAAACCAGAAAACTTTCTTCTTTCTGCAGTACGAAAGATCCTAACCCGTTTGAACTCAAATCACATGTAATCTACGAGCTTGAATGTCCGGGATGTAAAGCGCGCTACATTGGCAAGACAGACCGTTACCTTATTCTCCGCCTGGACGAGCACGGAATACATGACCCCAACTCTGCCATGTTTAAATACCTTCAAGCTTGTGAGGAATTTAGTTTTCTTCTCAGTATTCATAATCTATACAACGCTCTCCATAACAATAAGTCAGATACTAAACTCAGTCAACACATCTACAATGCAGTACTCTCTAACTCAAGA
>JANVCF010130534.1:0-11745 GCA_025388745.1 Hydrozoanthus gracilis
CACTTCTTTCGTGTACTTAAAATTCACGCGTGCTTCACTAACTCAACAAAACACGCGCGCTCGTTTTCTATTCCTTCGTGAACATTTCTTGCACTGCTAAGTTTCGGTTTAAAGTTTTTCCTAGTTTGATACGCTGATTTGTTTTTCTGTCTAATCGCTAATCTTTATACTGTAACGAAAGAGGAAACTTTGACGTCGAAAAAAATTGAGATATTTGTTTTTGAAATTAGTTTTTCATGAACAGCCACAAACAATAAGTTACGTGTTTCTCGCTGAATGAAATGATCCATATATTAAACAATTAATGATTTAAAATTGAAAGAGCTACGAACTTAATAAGAACAAGCCCGTACCAAAAGCGAGACGGAGACAAGAAATTCAAAAACAGAGGTCGATATATATGGATTGAGATTAATGTAAAAAGTAAATAATATTTTGAAACTCGTATGGCTAGCGGGAGTAAAATCAGCAAGTTCCCAGGCTTCATCCGAAAAGAGCGGGTTGGCGGATGGAATCTAGTCACTACCTGTACATGTTGCGCCGAGCTTAATGTGCAGTAAGCAAAGGCGTGTCGCCAAAGGACTTTTGTCTTAACTTCTTGTTCGGAACTACTAGGTAATTTGAAGTGACTGTCGATTTCTCAGTTTTTACTTATGTTTTTATGATTAAATATTGAAGCCAACGCCACTTGATGTAGCTCATTGCTATCTAACTCGTTTTTTGTACTCATAAAGAGTGAGCAGATGACGCAACTCTTTAATTGGAAGTTGTTATATATTGGAAGTGAGTGGCAAATAGATGCGGCTACTTTAACAGGAAAAGCGAAACTCAGTTCAAGTAGTGGGAAAAACTAAAGAAATAGTTCGGCAAAATCTGAATACTCAACTGTATATTATTTTTCACGTGTTTTTTGAAGTGCGTGTCCACTAACTTTTTATACGATTAAATATTGAAATTAATGCCACTTGATGTAGGTCATTGCTTTTTAACTCGTTTTATTGTGGTCATTAAGCGAGAACAGATGGTGCAACTCTTTAATTGGAAGTTGTTATATGTATTGGAAGTGGGTGGCAAATAGATGCGGCTTTAACACGAAAAGCGAAATTCAGGTCAAATGGTAGGAAGAGCTGAAGAAATAGTTCGGCAAAATCTGAATAATAATAATAATGATAATGATAATAATAACAATAATAATAGTTATAATAATGATAATAATAATAAACGTTTATTAACATTCCGCTAGGGAGGCTCTTCTATGTTAATCATACAATCCAAATTGAAGAGTAGTGTACATAAATAATATATTTTTTTTTATTTGTGATATAAATAATAAAAATTTTAATAATAATGATAGATAAAACTTTAAAAAAAACTACGCTATTACAGAATGTTATGTTTACAATAAAGCAATAAAACTATAAAATGCGTAGGATAAAAAGTGTAAGTTGATTCAAATATCAGTTTTAGCAAGATTGAAAAGATGGCTTTTGCATATATTTTAAAAAGATATTGAAATCTTTGTTGGGAATGTCCTGGCTGCACAGTCTTGCAAAGTTCCAGAGTTCCTGGGTATAACCAGGTTCAGCGATTCACACGATCGCAAGTTTCGCGGGGATACGCGTACCTCCAAGCGGAGATATGGCAGCCAAGTAGATCGAATGCAATGCCTTAAAAATCATTTTACATAGACCGAGTTCCTTGTTGTGAGATATGGGTAGCCAACCCAGTTTTAATACGTCAGACACGTCTGCGTATTTGCCAATAACAAAATTTGCTACCGCTAATTGGACTCGCTGCAACCGATTAATAAGATAAGCTGGCACTTCATGGTAAATGACATCATTGTAACTAATTATAGAGAGCACCCGACATTCCACCAATTGTTTCCTTACGTGAAAAGGTGCCAGTTTCTTTAGCTTTCGTAGTACGGACAGTGTACTCTAAAAAATCGACGTTTTTGATAGAATGTAAGTGTTCCACTTTAAGCTTTCGTTTAGATTAATTTTGTGCTCGACTATGTATTATACTTCGCTTCGCGTGCTGTTTGAAGTGATTGTCCACTTAATTTTTAAGATTAAATATTTAAGCTAATGCCACTTGATGTAGCTCATTTCTAACAATACTCGTTTTTTGAGGTTATCAAGCGTGAGCAGATGACGCAATTCTTTAACTGGAAGTTGTTATAATTTTATATTGAAAAATTGAAAGGTACGTGTCTCTGTAATAGTCTGGTGGCAAATAGATACAACTTTTTAACAGAAAAAACGAGATTCAGTTCAAATATTGGTAGGAAGAACTAAAAAATGGTCCTAAATCTGAAGACTCGACTGTAAATTTTTCGTGTTATTTGAAGTGCCTGTACATCCGTTTCTCAGATTCCACTTATGTTTTCATGATTAAATATTGAAGTTAATGCCACTTCAAGTAGCTCGATAATTCCTATCTAACTCGTTTTTTTTGTGCTCATTAGGCGTAAGTAGTCGACAAAACTCCTTAATTGGAAGTTGTTATATATATTTCAAGTGAGTGGCAAATAGATGCGGCTTTAACACGAAAAGCGAAAGTCAGATCAAATGAAAGAACTAAGAAATACTTCGGCAAAATCTGAATATTCGACTGTATATTATACTTCGTGTGTTGCTGTGCATGTCGGTTTTTTCAGTTCCCACTTATGCTTTTATGGTTAAACACTTAAACTAATGTTACTTGGTTCGTTGCGCTTTACTCAACGGCGATTATCTCCAAAGTATAAATAGAAGGAAAGTAGGTTTAGTGGAACAGTTGTAACTGAAGGCATCTTCTGGTCATGTATTCTTAGGAGGTACGCAAAGGTTTGTTTTCATATCATTTTGTTCCTCTATCTAACGAACTTGATACAGCTCATTGCAGTCGTTTTTTGTGTGTTTAATGAGCTTGCATACAAATCACTATGCTATTATATTAAATTCCGTTCCTTGGGATTTCCCAGGGCGACGAATTTTTCTCGAATATTATTTCGTGCCGTTGTCGACTCTTCTGTGACGGCGAACGTCTTTGCATCCATAAGTTCTCTATTACTTAGATAATAGAGAACATTCAAGAGACATCTTGTCAGCTTGCAAACCGGTTACAAATTCATTGCAGAATCTTCTCGAAACTCTTGAACGGTTAATAGAATTATCAAATTACAAGTTTCAGTTAAAGCTTGAAGATAAGAAACCCTACGACAAAGCATTTCGACTCTGAAAACATTTCATTGTTTTCACGATGCTGTCAAAATGTTTCATAACTTGTATATCATTATTTGTTTAGTTAGAATAGATGTAGGACTTGATATACCGTGTGCTGTTACAGTATTGAGACGTTATAAATAAATTCACAGTATTCTGCAAGTCGCGATATCAAGGATTGCCTTGGAGCACAGAAACCACGAACTTGAGGTACTACTCAACCGTTTGCGGTATTCGTGTTTTATGTCTGCAAAGCTTTCCCGCCTTCCCTGTGTTTGTTCGTACAATCCTTGTTTCGAATATTCAATGCTTTTAGTATAAGAACGTCTTATGTATTTTGCGCTGAGGATGAAAGTTCTTAAATAATTTGAGAAGTTCTTGAAATATTCCTGATGTAGTTGTACGTGTTTAATGTGCACGCGTTTTTTATAAGAACAAATTTAGAAGAACAAAAAGGCCCCGGAAAAATTTCAATGTACAAACAAAATGTTTTCGTTCTTCAAGCGTAAACGTTCTGGGAGCTTATAAAAGCTGCAAGGAAATCAAGTGAATGAATCCATGATTTACAACCACAGTTCTCGGCCGTTTCTCAGCCTTGGGTGTGTTCTTAGAATTTTTTTTTTTAGTTTGGCCGATTCGTATTGAAAGTATTTTACGAAAATGAGTGCACAAGAAGCGACTGAGGAGTTACATTTTAAAAACTTCTACTTCAGCAGTTTGTACTCGTTTCATGCACTATTTTCAATCCCCGCTATTTTAGGTATTTATTCATAAGATTATTTTCAATACTAACATTTTTGCCAGCATTGTCTACAACCCTAAAAGAGAGTTCCCAATTCACCTTTTTCGTAACTGATCAGTAACCCTAGCAATTGATTTATTATTTGGCAGTTGTTTATAAGCTCTAACATTTTATTATTTGTTCTTTCCTTTTAACAGTATCTTTTTCGATTTACATTCAAAACCATGAATTTCTCCTTGACGCTTTGTCTTCTCACCGTACTGTTTGGTTTTGCACCGCAGTTTGCGCCTGTTACAGGTTTGTCTGCTAGTTAACAAATTTATAGCTTATTTGAATACACCTCACTTTTGGTGATATAGGAGGCGGCATGGGAAAAAGGCCGTGCAAAAAGAGCGAACGGAGAGTAATTTTTGCTGCGATTAAGCGCGGAGACTGTTGATTTCAAAATTTAGAAAAATTACTCATAAGTCGACAGATTTGATACAAAATTTGGCATGCATCTGCGGATCTGCGCAACCCTATTCAGAGCCTCCATGAGTATTTGCCGAAAAAGGAATCTGACAACAGATTATTAAAAAGAAAACTTTAAAGTTTAACGAATATTAAAAAAAAACAGTAGGGAATCGGAACAAAATATTTTGCCTCCATCCGGAAGGAACGTTGTGTGCGTGTGTTTTTTTTTAAAAATTTGTACTTGCTTAGCTAGAGAAGAAGAAACTGTGAGCATTCCTTTTTCCTTTCATTTTAGCACGCGTTTGTGTGGAAAAAGGGGGTTTGTGCTTCTCTGGTTCCTGTCCTGAAGGATTCATCAACCAAGGAGGAATTGGGTGTCCTAATAACAAACCTCGCTGCTGTATACGCACAGGATGAATGAAGAAAAAGATTTAGTATCAATTAAAAACATATTGTTTTAAATCACTGTAACTGTCACTTAAGTATTTCACATCAATTTGACTGTATCGTTCAGTGAATAAAGTTGTTGAAACTGTTGATCCTATCTTTCATTCAATCTTGTTCTCTTACAATGTTTTACATTTTATTGTTTTGATAGGGACGGCAAATTAGGTAAAAGAAAGACTGTTTTTTTTTATCAGGGTGAAATAGTCAAAGGGACTCCCGCCCAAAAGAATAACGCTATGGTTTAGGGTTCTGACCGCAGTCTGGGCTTTGCAGCTGCTCAAAAGCTGCTAAAACCTCGACACAACCCACTTGACAGCTATTTCAGCTAAGGTTGGTCGGAAAGTTGAAACGGCCATTTCACGAGCGCACGTGAAAATTGCTCGCGTCAGTTTTTCCATACCTCCAGCAACCATTCCAACTTGTAGAGCTAAACGCTGCCTAATGATAAAAGCAGAGTGGCCTGGCCTTGCGCACAGCGTATCCTCTGCCACTGACCACGAACTCGGCCTAGCGCCAGAGTTAAAGTTTGCATTGTTTACATAACGATATCCCCTTGAGAATAGGAAATATAATACGCTGCGCTTTAATTTTCTTACATCATTTTGTTGCCGATCTGAATTCAAAAGCCTCTTTATAACATACTGTTCGTGTATGTTGTCAGTATTGAAGCAAATTAGAGAAAAACATTTCGGACTAGTCGCTTTGGTTCAGGAACACTGCTCTGTTCTCGGTTAGGAACTGTTTCGACCTTTAGGACTGCTTTGCATTCGTCTTAGTGTTTTTAAGGTCATTCCATTGAAATGGAACTCGAACCTTGATTTTTGTAAAATTTTCCTCATTTGTCAATCATTATATGTAAACTGAAAAAAATGGAATAAAAAAAGGAGTGTGCCCGTGTTAACTTTTGAGATATGATTGATACAAATACCTCCTTCAGGGCAGTTTTCCAGTTGTTGAAAGCTTGAAATTAAAGCTATAGATTCCTCATGTGGCCAATCAAGATAGCATTGAGGAGCGCAAGCTAAATAAAGGAATATAACGTAAAGAGTTCTTCTTGGTCAGGAGAGTAGTTTTTTTGTGATTTTCAGCAAAAACTTTTTTGTAAGGAGGCTTTTTTGTGGGCTTTTGTTGTTATATGTTTCCATTACCTCAAAGAACAGTGTTTTCTTGACTATTTATTTCATATTTTTCCATGCATGCAACACTCAGATTTTTCCTATTTTTCTCTTCAGAGTCCTGTCGAAATTTGACTGATTGACGAAAAAAAATTGTGGGGTACCCGTGCTTGTTTAAGAGAAGCTCAAGGAAAACTGGCGAACGTGCTTACCCCATTTGCGAGGGGAGACTGGAGCGAGTTAAAAAAAAACATATGTTATGAAGAAAACTACTTTTTTGCCTTGTTTTTTGTGATATGTGTTCGAGAGCTGAACAGTCACTAGAATAAATAAAAATGTGTTAACATTTTGAAATGTCTAATTTACGCAGTACAGATGCGGAATGCAAAACTGGGGAATTACTTTAATAATTATTTACACTTTCTTTTTGTCTGTTCGACAAAAAACGTTAAGTTCAAGTCTACCATCCACTACAAACTAACAACAAGGAAGAAAAGAAACGGTTTTCATTTTGTTTTCTAAAGAAAAAAATTTTCTGTCTTTGAATTCGTTTTTGACAATTGCTTTTGAGTAGGAAGGCAAGATTGTTTTCTTAATTTTTTTATTCATTCGCGGGCGAACGTACCGATAGTCTGTTATATGATGAAAGGTCTCATCTTGTTTTGACACTCTGGCAAGTGCTGTTCTGTTCGAACGATTTTTCTTATGAGGTGCACCATTACTGCATGCTTATGTTTTCGTATTTTGAACATAAACACTGTACACGCTTTTTTACAAGAACAACTTTATAAGAGCAACGAGGCTCAGATTGGCCAAAATTTATGAACAACAGCTTTGTAAACAAACGAGGGCAAGAGGCAAGTCCATTAGGAAAATGCGTATACTGATATAATTTGTCATTCCGACAAAAACGAAGATGTTGCTTATACTCCTTTGCAATAGGCACAGTATAATAGTCATCTTTAAGATCAATGGTTGCCATGTAACATCCTGGGTCTATCAATTTCAAAATATTATGTACTCAACAAATTTATTCAAACATTTCAGATTTAAAATCATTCTGAACGAGCTATCAGGCTTAAGTCTAAGAAAAACACTAGACAAAAACTGTGTTGGGCTATATTCTGTTTCTTCTATAACCCCTTTTTGTACGAGATTATCTATTTCTTTGTTCATAGTATCCACTTCACAAGCAGATAATGGTATAGGGCGAAGTAAGGAATGTTGCTGAGGGAACTCATTCCCTACAAATGTTATGTGGCAACCCTTGACAAATCTAGTATAACATTGTCACTTCTAAGCTTCTCCCATGCTGGGAGATAATACTAGATTCTACCAGCCACACAAGTGTTATTTACCTGATTTTGAGATGTAGAAACTAGTTTTTTGTGGTGGTCTCCGATATTGTTGATGAACGTTTGCCTTTCTGTTGATGTGACTGACGATACTGGTTGAAGCCTCCTAAAAAAGCCTTGTGTAGGGTGCAGGACGACCTCTTCCATATTCTCGGTAAACAGCGCCGCCTCCAGACCACCTCGACCACGAAAACCTCGAGAACTCAAACGGGAACCACCCCGATGCCAGGATCTCGAGTCAAGTAACTTATAGTTACTTTATTGTCATCAGTGATGTCCTTGATTTGCTTGGTAATATTTTCTCTAAATAACATATCAATAAATGGGACTTTCTGTGCACACAGGTGGTTATAAGCTGTGATATTCGAGGCTTCAATGCCTCGCGACGGCGTTGTACTAATTCCCAATTTGCCGCTCCAAAACACACTAAAGCGTCTTCAGCTATTTTCCAGATATTATTTAGCAGTTCTTGAGTTTGTTCTTTTCCTGTTGTTGCCTTTAAAATAAGATCAGCAATAAGGGCCACATTAGTTGTGCCTTTAACTAATGCAGTCTGCACACGCTGCACTTTTATACCATTGGTTCTGGCCTCGACCGAAATGCGATCCCATACAACCTGGTTCACAGTTATTCTTGAAAGACCAGGGCAATCGTCTGGGCAGAAAATATTTCCTAACACATATTTCTCATAATGTTCCTCGGCGTATGTCTCATTAGCAAAGAGCCCATTCTTTGCTAAATTATCATTTATATTCGGACCTGTTTTGCCCGTGTTGCCGCTTGACCGCCTCTCGAGGCTAGCTAAAAAATTCTTAGCTGAGTCAGACTGCTGTGAAGTATTTTCATCTTTCTTAGGTTCTTCAACCTCACTGTTATCATTATTCGCGGCTTGTGCCTGACCCGCTTCTTCAATTTCGGAGTCATATCCGTACGTCAACTGATGTAAATTTGTATTTAAAATTTGCATTTTCTCGCCAAGAACCTTAAAATTCGTTGACAGAGATTCATTTAAACATTCAAAATTTGCTTTAAGCGAATTAGTTAAAGACTTGACTACGTCAAGTTCCTCCAGGTTTGGCTCTTCTCTACTTCTTTTCTTCAAAGAAGAAATTGACTTTATCGAGCCTCGCTCGACATGTGTGAGCTCAACGAGCTCGCTTTCTGAATTCAAATCTATTTCCTTTTCATCCATGTCAACTCAATAGTAAAAGGTCTCTTTAGAAAAGATAAAGAGAAAATATACAAGTTTAGTTTCTTGAAACTTAAGAAATAAAATGCAACACAAGTAAATTTGAAGACTCCAAAGATTCACCAGGAACAGAAGAAGGCGACCGGCTTTGGCGAAGGCTAACGCAAAATGTGTGACCGGTAGTGGCGTGACGGATCTCCAGTCATGTGACTGTGAGGTAGAATCAGAATTTGTCTGTTAAAGTTAGTTAAGGTATTTCATTTGGCTTAAGTTATGAAAAATTTAAGCAGCTGGCGCTTGCAGCCGTGTTTTTTAAACCGCTCAGCAGCCACGTTTGATTCGTGTTTCAAATGCTCAACACCAAAAGTCGAATTACAGTGTTTAATACGACCCTAGGCGTTTAAACGGCCTGCTTAAAATTGCATGGCAGGGAATTTGAATACGTGGTATCCCTCTGAATTACATGCAAACTTGTAATTGTTATCGAAAACGTTTGAGGTTGGTTCTCAAATCAAAAACCAGACAAATTAACATTTTTATTACAAAACAATTATGTTAGCTTGCGTCTACTCGTCCTTTTGCGGCGTCTTTCATTAGTTTGCAAACAATACCCCACCAACTAGTTTACTTCGAGTTATATTATGGAGCATGTACACGTTCAATAAGTTACATTCTACATACAACAAGTTTAAAACTGTAAAGCCACGCACTAACCTTAACCTTCAGCCATTTTGTCTCTAGTTTCTAATCCAATGCCTGTTTTCTTGACACGACTATTTCAACGATGAAAACATTACTACATTTCAGATTCACGTTAACTTTATGAATTCGATACAAGATATAATATACTATTCTCAAATATTCCGTACATACCTTTAGCAAATAGTTTTTTACTTAACACAGAACGCTGAATTGTTTAAGAACGTTTTAAATCTCGTGGGGCTTGAAAATGGCAGAAATATCATGGTTGACCGCATTTTATGAGTGGCGGCTTGTCATCAAACTTTTGTTGTGTTTGTTTCTGTTCAAGATTTTTTCGCGATGCGGATCGTGAACGCAGGTAATTAAGAGATGTAACCAAGACCCAAAAAGTCATCAAAAGCAGTTCTTACTTTTACGTTTTTTACAACTGATAAAACCGGATCCAATTCGTGTAAGAAAATCAGACCCACTCTTTCGAGTGGGTAGCTTTCTCAATCATTTGTCACGACTTGTTCACTTGTTTATCGTTAGGAAAACTCGTTTCGCGGAATTTTTTTATGTCCCTTTTCCCGTAGAAGGTACAATCACTATGTGTTTTTGTTCCTGAATTGGCGAGTTTATTTAACAATAAATGCATAAGATTTACTGGCTTTGTTGGAAAAAAGACTTTTTGCTCAAAAGAGTTTTCTCTAAGTAGAGTTTGGCCTCGTTTCTCACAAGGTTGTGTTTTTGCATACTCAAGAGGAAATCCAAATTTTGGATTATTTGTTTTTTTAAATATTGTCTTGAGATGTTTAGTAGGCTTGGTCCTGTTTTCATTTGTTGGTTTAAAAAAGTTCACTTTAAACTCCAAATGATTTTGTCTAGTAACACTGTATGCCGATAGAGTTAGCACACTTGTAACTAACTGAGAATGGACCTATGGGGTCTACCTTCTCAATAACTTTTTGGTTTTCGATACTCATACGTTGTTATCTCCTCTCCCTTGGCATTTGATTTTTCTCAACACTCTTTGCACTAGCTCCCAGTGTGTGAAGCGGTCGGACACGCTGCCTTAGTGTTTTAACTGATCTTGGTGCGCACTGTCCAGTTTCCCAACACAATCGAAATGGTGCTTTTGGAAATTGCTTTATAGCGACTCAAAAACTTGATATTAAAATTTCCATCTAACAAAACCACTGAGGGTGTTAGCACGTTAACTAAATAGTGGACCGGGGATTCTACGAGCTCTGAAAAGAGCCTCTTATGATCTTCTCAATAGCTTTAGCACCTTCTGATGCTTAAACTGATTGGCTACTCTATTTATGAGTAGGCTACATTGATTAGGTCTTGTGCTTTTTAGGGCACGTTTTTCCCGCATTTTTGCGTAGTCACCAATTAATTGTGTGAATTGTTTTATTACTCCATTTAGGAGTGAATTATACCGCTTTCTTGTTGTGCCTTTTAAAGCATTTTTTGCTGCATTTTGTCGTTGTCACCATTTTTGTGTGTAAATTGATTTATTACCCCGTTTAGGAGTGTAATATTTGTACGGTTGTGCCTTTTAGGGAACGTTTTCGCTACAAGTTTGCGTTGTCATCGTATGGGTGTAACAATTGACTTGTTACTCCATCTATTGGAGCGTGTTACTTTGGCTTGTCACCGTTTCGGTGAGATAGTTATAAGATTACTCTATTTGGTACAAGCTTTGAAAATTGACATCGACAATATATGTATAAATGTGTACGTATGTGTATCGTGGCAGAGCAACGACTACTGATTATTTTCTATTTTCAGACGTTTTGCAGACAGGTATCTGGCAGACAACCCCATGCATAAGAGATCCTTCCCTACAATCCTTAATGCCAGATCTTTTGGAGCTTCGGTTGGAGTCTAAAGCTCGCTCGACTCTTCAGAAGTATAACAACGGTTGGTCTCGGCGTAACTGGGCTTCTTCCGAAATCGGCTTCACCGTCATCCCATCCAAACCTATTCACATCGCTGTGTTTACAACCGATCTATGTAAAGTCGCTGTCAAGAAATGGACTAGCATGGGATCGCTTCAATTGAGGGAGTGGTGTAGAGCATCAGATGGGCTCATAAAAATTGGCAGCTCTAGAGCTCTGTCCAACGGATCACCCTTTGGTAAAATATTCCCTGGAAGATGCCAGAAGAAGGCTGGCAAGAACTGTAAAGCCTAAGGAGCCTTTCTCTATTGACCTTTTGAACGTGATTACTGAGCATTATAGTCCCAGTAATGAATTGGCTAACATTCCCTTTTACTTATATTGTTGATAGGATTTGCTGCTTTTTCCGCATTGATGAAGTCTTATCTTTAAAGCTAGGAGATGTTACTTCATTTGAAGAGCGAAAGCCCATTTTTGTCCAACAAAGAAAGAGTGATCAGTTTAGGGAAGGTCATACCTTAGTCATTGCTAAGTCGGGGAAGTTAACTTACCCTGTGACCATTACTAAGAAAAATTCCTGAGCTTAACCCTATTCAGACTGGGGGGTGGGGGGGGGGGCGGTTGACACCCCCCTTGCATTAAAATCC
>JANVCF010130645.1:0-11745 GCA_025388745.1 Hydrozoanthus gracilis
GTTTATGCGCTTTTGTAGAAGTTGGAAATACGAAATCTGAGTCTTTTAACTTAAACTTTTGGTTTCAAAGTGGAGTAATTCGTAGCCAAGCCTTTCAGGCTTTCTATATAGACTATAAAAACTTTATATTTTTTAGAAAATACAAGCGACTCACTATAGTTTACCAGTCGCGGAGGACAGAAATCAGACTACGATTGTAATTCGAAAAACAGTGTTTCTTTTGAAAAAAATATTACAACAATGTAAAAGATGATTGAAATTATGTCAGGAAAAAATGGGTTAGCATGTGAAGCTGACTAGTTTATTTTCAAATTTCCTTTTAAAATGCCACTTTTTTAAAACTTTATATTACTGAGGCTTCCAAAGGTCAACAAAGAATTGCGCTGATCATGTTGGCTGCATTTTCGGCCTCAAAACTTTTTTTTTATTGCGTACGTACACTCTTTTTTTTATTTATAAGAACGAAGATTTGATGTGCACAACACAAAACAGATGAACTTTAGCCGAGAGAAAAAAATGTTTTTTTAGTCTTGTACGTTGTGCAAAATAAAAGTTCTTCGCAGTTCCCAAGCCTCAGTATATTCTAGAATGCTCTTAAACCAAGTTTGTGTATTTTCAGCCTCATTTTCTTTCAAAAAGAAGCATGTATTATACAATTTACAATTTACATTACAGATTTTCTTTTGTCAATACAGGTCACTGCGTCGATTCTTAACGTACCCTGCTTCAAAGTTTAGGGCATTTTTTTAGCTCCAACCCATTTTTTTTGTTACAGGGGGTGTTTTAATATCCCAACGTTTTAGGGGATAGTTAGGAAGTTGAAATAAATTATTGATTGTATAACTTCATGAGAAGTTTGGGGTGGGTTTATAAACCGAGGGGGGGAAGTGGGGGCCTAAGTATAAAAGGGTGGGCTTAGTATAAAAGGGGGGAGGGATGGAGGCCCAATATCCGAATGGTCTTATAAGTGGAATAAAAGAAGTCTTTAGGAAAGACGAGATGAAACATATATGAGAAACGAATTAAGGCTAACACACCATTACATTTACTGGCCGTTACATTTATAATACATTTATCGTGCATCACAATTTATATGAGTTTTTGTGCGTCACTGAGTTTATCAAAAAAGAATATAAAACACTATAACAAGAACGGAACAGTTTGCAAGTAAAAAAGCTACAAGTTTGAACATTATCAACTTGCCTGTCGTGAAACGGTATTTGAATGCATTATAGTTTATATTGTTATACTCCACAGCCTTTAACTTTTGATTTACAAAACTGAATGTTTTAAAAATCGCATAAGGAACGCACTCAGGTTTGTAAACGGGGGTTGGGGTAGCTTTACATGGAATAGAAGGCCCGGGGAGGGAGTTAACGTTGGAGTTGTGGTATTTACTGACAATCGCCAAACCGTCTACAAGAAGTTGCATCTTTGGTGTTTTTCTATCAAATACTAACTTCAAAATCATTTGAAACTTCTCTGTAAACCCCCAAACTCAAATTTATCTTTAAAATACTCGGGGATGGAAGCGGAATCTTTTCAGTACTGATAATTCGTGATTGCCAGGTATTTTTTGACCAGTGATTCATGATTCATTTATATAATTTCTTCATGATTCACGAGACAAAAATTCAAGATTCATGATTCATTTATTTTTCGTCCATGATTCATGGTTCACAGCCTGCGAGATGGTGTGATTCATGATTCCTTCGCTTTTTTAGCCGTGGTTCATGATTCAAGATTCCGCTTCCACCCCTGAATAAGTGCTATATCCAAAACCCCAACCTAACCTCATAAAACTCATCCAAAAGTTTTCCAAATGTTTCCTTTGATCGATGATCGGATTGTCAAAATTTTGAACTATAGACGGCGATATCGTCAAAAACTTCATTAAAAGTCGCCAAAAATTGCCCTAAAGATTTGCAAAAAAAAAAAAAGAAGAATAACCACGGTACAGTAATTTCGCCGGTTTAAGTGGGATCACTGAACTGATCGAATTGAGCTCACGAATTAAAGGTAACTAAAAAAACTTCGGCTAATATGGTTAGCCGAAGTATTGTATGAGAAAAGCTCAAGTTCTGCGTTGTGTTGGCTGTTCTTTTTTATTAACACCTCAAGATTAGCGACCCTTGACAGGATTTTTTTTAAAAAAATGTATACTTGCGTGCAGCCGAACGCTTAGAACTAACACTGGCTGGTTTAAAACAAACTCTCTTCTTCTTGCAAAAGACCAAGTTCAAAGTCAAAGGAACAAAACTTAAGCAAAATGCCCCAATGATATTATAGTTAATTTTTGCAATTTTGTTTTTTGAGAGATATCAACATTGCAGTTACCAAAAATGTCTTGAGCTAACTTATTCAAGGTGATTTTGGTCCATGCCTTTGTAATCTCCTAATTTTTGTTTTGTTTTAGAAGATCGAAAATCATGTTTCTGGAGTTTTTGAAACCAATTAAGAATTAGTTTAATAGTGAAGATTTCAAAAGATCCAGGTCCCCTTCTCGCTAGGTTAGCCTTGATACGGTTGACTCAGAAAGCACCCTTCCATTCGAGATCAAATATTTAAATATTTTAATTGTGGAGTCAACATGCCCAAGGCGTGTACTGCGAGCATCCCTGCATTTTCTTTTACATTTGTACTTGCTATTCTATAATTGTTAAAATGATGAATATTACCATTGATACTGTATATAATCACTTTTACTACTTTTATTTATCAATTCTACTAAGTTTCTAATTTATTAATACCATAAAAATAAAACTCATTATTTTTGTATGGAAAGCAATTACTTCAGCTTGAAAAGCTTTTGGTAAGAGATCAAGATTGATTTCCACCTCAAGTAATTCTCCCTTCGTTTATAAATACATTTATGATTCTTAATCTAGAAAAAAAAAAAAAAAGCAGTGCTGAGCTGACTATGCAACTGATCTCAAAGAAAATGAGATTCAAACTAGTATCGCTAATGATCTATATTTTAATTTTTGGATTTATTTCTAAACTTTGTTCAGCAAAATGCAAGCTTTTTATGTAACTGTTCTGGCTGTAGAAGGCATTAGCATTGGTTCAAATATTGGGAGGGGGGCACATTTACAAAGCGTAAGAAACTGTTGGGTGGGGGGTGACCACACCCTTTTTCATACATTCCCTTATATTTTTCTTAATCTCATGGAGAGACTGAGGCCCCTGGCTCCTCCCCCTGCTATGACACTGCTGCAGGGGTTTTTAAAGAGTTTATTAGTATTTCATTTAAATTATTGCTCATTAAGTCATTAACCTGTTGGTTAGCAATACTTCAAGATCCTTGAAAGCATATGATTTTTTCAAGTTTTTTTTTAACAAAATATACTGTTTGTTGATTTATAAGAATTTCTCTCCCATTCCATTTATATGAAATGAATGTCTTGAAAGTGAATTTTGCATTGTAACTTGGCTTTGTAGAATTGACTATAATTAAATAGAAATAGTGTCTTCGATTTGTATTTTATAACTGAATAACCTAATAGTTATTGAAGTATAAAGCACGGACATGAGTATGAAATAGTAGCAAGATCAAGTTTAGAATTTAGAATTCTTATTCTAAAGTTTAGATGCCTGTGAGCACTCTTCACAGAACTCAATTTTTTGTCTCTTAAAAGTTCTTTTCACTGAAAAGATTCTTAGCACTAGTTTCTAATTTCTGAGAGAATTAGCACCATTCCTGAGCACATTCATGATGCAGTGAATTTGAAAACATTAGGGCCACAGCTATTGTGTTAGCACAAGCCTTGATCTGGTTCTATCACAGCTTTGGAATTAATAATTGTTTGTCTTTGCAGCAAAGTTACACTCTATGTTGCTCCAAACTGTACAACTAGATCTTCTTTCTTATCAACTTGGAATCCCTGTAATGATGCCTCGGCTCCTTTAGCTGCCTTTATCACCTGTTGAAATAATTGATTGAAGAAAAAAAAAGATGACTATACAGTCTGTTTTACATATTAGGTCTTCCCATCATTTTAAACGGTGTAAACATTCTATTGGGATCAAAGAACAATTTGAAACTTTTAGATTCTTTTTAGAGGAAAGAACAGAGAGAAAGGAAATGGAGAGGAAAAGAAATGGAAAGATGAAATTGAGACGAAAGGATATAAATAGGAAAGGAGAGAACTTAATTTACAACAAAGAAGGGTCTTTAAAACAAGTTTTATTTTCTTGCTTTGAATTAGGGAAATTGTTTGGGGTAAGAGAAGTTGGGCATTAATTCATGATTTATGGCAGCCTTTTTATGCAGATCAGATTTTAAACTTTTTGTCCTGAATTATGGCAACAATTTTTTTTTCAAAAAAGGGTCATATGGGTAATAATAAGGGCCTTAACTGAGTATAGAAAACAGACTATCTTCTGTACGAATTTATAGCTGTTTAATGGTTGCCAAACCGATGTAAACAGCAGTTTATACCTGGTAAACTTCCATGCCTGTAATATTTTTTTTGGAAGCAATTCATTTTTTGTTGATCTACAACATAGGGAGAATTTCTAGGGCAACAATTCTAAAAGCCCCTTTTCCAGCTTTTTTTTTTCACTATGAGTTTTTGTTGATTTTGCAATACACAGCCCATGTGCATCCATGTAGTACTCCATTTTGGCGGGAGTTTATTTTATGAATTTTGCTGAATTATTACATTTGATGATAAAACGTTCTGCAAAAAAGTTCTGAATTTTAAGAAACTTCTATAAATAACTAATTTTTAAGATTCTTTTTCAACAAAAAGGTTTTTAAACCCTTATCTTGGTAAACATAATCCACAAAACTTAATCCACACTTACAAAGGCAATATCAGCTGCTGAAATTGGATCAGATGCCAGGAGTTGCTGTGGTGCTGCTACTGCTGGTGGAAGAGGCTTCCCTTTTGGTAGATGAGCAGTGTCTGTGGATTGGATTTTATTCCTGTTGCAAAACAAGGAACTTGAGTCATTTGAAGTAAAGTAAAATAAAGACCAAGTAGTTTATGTAATAAATACCCTAGTTAATGCAATTAAGGGCTTACACCACCTTTTCAGTAATCATGTGCAGTGTGTTACCGGTAACCCCACTGTCTGACAGGTCACTATGTTTAAAAAATAAAGTTCTTTTTTTCCCTTTTTTAAAGGTATTTTCAAAATGATTTGCAGTGCTTATTTCCAAATTTTTTACCTGTGGCTTGCCAAAAGAATAAGATATACACATTAAGTATCTTGTTAGTCCAGCTATGGTTGCATCAGCCTTCAAGAAAATTGACTTTTTACATTTCTGCAGGTAATACTCATTGGGGAGTAAAATATTTTTGCGAGTCGGACAACTACAACAAAAAATTAATAATAATAAAAACCATGTTTGGAATGCAAATGCTGTATTGTCTTGTACCGAAGGTGTTCCATCTATTTTCCAAGACAAAACCTGTGGTCCAGCCCTGTATTGTAGCTGTTGCATTTTTAGTACCTTAGGGTAGAATTATTGTAGCTACTCACTGATACACCCCACCACACCCTCAAAAAATTGTTGTTTGTTTCTAACACATGGGTCAAAAATGAAATCAACCAGGAACAACCTTATGTTAAAGTTCTAAAGGTAAAAAAAATATTCTTCACAAAGTCAATGCCAATGAGGGATAACAATATTGCACTGTATTTGCTGGAAAACACACCTAACCATTTAACTCACATTTAATATTGGCAACCTTTAATGTTTCCAGCTCCTTGAAAAGCTAGTTCAGGTTAATCATGATTTGAGAAGTGAGTAATGGAGAATAAGCAACTCTTGATTGCAGTACTTACTGGTATTGTCTTGACCGCTCCACGTATTCTGCTCTCTCTAAGCTATGGGGTTCAACTGCTGACACATCTATGACATTACTGGAAGAAAGTGGGGACATTACTTGATGCAAACAGAACTGCAACATTGCCTTTGATCAAATCTAAATGCCCCCCCCCAAAAAAAACACTTGAAAAAATATATGTATTTTTTTATTCCAAATGAAAAATGCCTAATACTTTGGAGAAGAGAATGTTTTTAAATACAGTTGAACCTCTAGAATTATAATCGCCCTCCTTTAAGCAACCACCCTCTATTAAATGACCACTTCTCAAAGCCCCTGAAATTTTCTTAATCATTTACTTTAAATTGACCCTCTATTAAGTGGCCACCTCTATCAAGTGGCCTTGGCCACCCCTGAGCAGTCCGAAATGGCATTTTTGTATGTATATTTACCTTCATTAAGCAGCCACCTCAGAAAAAGCTTGTCACTTTTTTGCGAAGAGAGTTAAAACATGATACAGGCCAGAGTAATTTTAAGTGAACAGTTGGGCATGAACAGTTAGTGTTGTCAACTCCAAAGTTGGTAACTTGCAAATGGACATGCCTATCCAAGCACCACGGAGGCAAACTAGTATGCTGGACTTTTTTACACCAGCAAAATAAACTGGACAACACAAGAATAAATATCTGTTTACATTTTCAGTAATGACTTTAAGTTCTGTTAATGTCATTTCAGTTTTGTTGTGTTTTGCAGACTTGTTGGTAGCTTTCTAAAAAGACTTTTGTTGTTTGAGGGTATTAAAACCAATAAACAAAACATTGACCACGCACAAGGCTTCTTTTTTATGAACCTAAGTTTAAGGGCCACCTCTAATAAGTGGCCACCAAGCCATTCCCAGAGGGTGGCCGCTTAATAGAGGTTCGACTGTACAACCATTTTATAGAGCCATCCTTGACAAATTTCCATGGTGGGCATGTCCCCAGACGCCCTAGGATTTTGTGTTGATCGAGCTGAATACTCCAAAATACTAACTAGTGAAAACCCTGATTGCTAAGAAGTCATGTGTTTCAGAATAAAGTAAATATTTTATGCTCTGAATTTGCATTTCAAAAATACAAGTTGTAAAATGCTTAGTAAGAAACATGCTCAGAAATGTTCAAGTTTCTAAAAGCCTCAATGATGTGTATTAAACCCAGCAAATGTACTCCAGGGTATAATTCATCAATCACCAATAGTGCACCAAGTAATAATTATTGTATATGCCATTATTTTTTTTTTTGACTACAATGTTAAAGTATATTTTCATACTAACCACCTCAAGGGTTCATTAATGTCTTTTTCTTCTTTTTTCGGAAAGAAGAAGAAAAAGACGTTAATGAACCCTTGCCACCTACAATCCCAGCCAAAATACCTTGAGACTTTTATGTAATTAAAATTATAACTAATAGTGCATTGTGATTCGACTTAAAATCTAAGCTGCCCCCCTCCCCAAATCTCAATGTTTGTCGAGTTACTGTGATCAGGTTTTGGTGAATTAAAAGCAACATTGTATGGGGGAGGGGAAGGGGCTCTGCCATGAAAAAATTCAATATAATAAACTTAGAAGGTCTGAACTAATTTGGCCCCAATTTTAGACTATATTAAAGGTTAATTAAGTGCTATTTGTTCAATACCAATTGTAGCTATTTTTTCTACGCCAAATGAGAATATATATTATATGATACAGCATTAAAAAAAGTCTTCAACTCCCCTCAGGACAGTGGACTTATCAATCACAGGTTTGTCCACAACAGAAACTGTTATTCAAATTAAAGAACAGACCAAATTTGCTTACAGGGAACAACACAGTTGTCAAGCTAGGGCTCAAACTCCTTTCCCTTGAGTTACGAGTCAGGCTCAGCCATTCGGCCACTGTACTGCCATCTCAACATCTCGAAAGTGAACTATTTCGGTATAGCCCTCATTACCTAGTATATTTTACAACTGTTAATAAATTATATTCTATAAGCATGAGGGGGGTGTTTGGAGAATTTTGAAAAACTTGAAAGTCACAAGAAATATGCAACAAGTGACTTTCAAGTTAATTTTTTGTCAATTTGACTAACACACCCACTGGTGTTTAATTATAAATAATAAATTATGGCAAGTATTACTTTGCTGTTTGGTGTAATATCCTACTCAGCATGGCTTGCTCATCTGTTTTGGACATAGGTGTGGATGCACTTCCACCCTCTTGACCTGACCTGTTTACATTCAAACAAACAACACATGTTTAATTAAATACCTCACTTTCTGTGCTTCTTTTAACCAGTGCACTGCACAATCTGATTTAAAAAACTTCTTATCTATCTATAAATTGAATTTATATTTTGTCAATGTTCAATTTTATATAATTAACAAAAAACTATAAAATTCCAATGATTACCTTTTTTAAAATCACACATATATATTACTGCTTTGAAAGGCAAGGAAGTTGAGATTGATAAAGAAAAATCTTAAGGTTTAATGTGAAGCAAACAAGCAGAAAAATGTATTTGTACTGATTTAATATGTTTGATATACAAGTGTTAATATGCAGGTTATCATATAGAAGACTCATAAACTAGTGGCTTTTGCACCATAGGCAGCCCAACTGCATGGAGATTAGTGTTGCTAAATTAGTGACAATACTTTTCAACTCTCAACACTCATCACATGAAGTCAAAAGAAACTACTTACCCTGACCTCTGTTTGTTGGGTATGGGAGCAGAGTGGTCTCCGCCCAGTAAAGGAGACCTTTCACTAACTCCCTGTTAGTAAAAATAAGCGTTTTTTATAACAACAATCTAAGATACCCACATCTTTCAAAATTCAAGCACGCATTTCAACTTCTCTCCGAGCAATAGAAATAAAAAAAATTCATAGCAGCTGAAATTTAAATTTTAGCAATGATATAATCATTATGCACAGCAGTGGTATAAAAGTCGTTTTTGTATCGTCCTTTTAAATGATATTTCCTAGGACAATTTTGTTGCAACACATCACTTCACATCAGAACTGATGAGGACCCTTTGGGTCAAAAGATCTTTGTTTTCACTTTATAAACTTTGCCCAAACATTGTCATATAAAAAGTATGTAAACTAGAATAATCAATCCTGGGACATATTTTATTATTACACCTAAAAATTTTTGCTCATATGGAAATTGCATGTTTTGTCTTTGTAATTTCTGTATTACACTTTCATTTTTTTTACCACTACTGTGTTTTGTGTTTCATCATATTTATCCTCTGTTCGAAACAGAAAATAAAATCAACAAAACATGTGGGTCTAAAGCAACTAATTATTCTGTTCATATGTTACATGAAAATGAACAGTCCAGAGGTTGAGTCACAACTGAAGGAGTTGAGAGTCTGACCCAGGCCCTTTTACAGTGAGGTCCCTGTGGAGGGAATTAGGTGGTGACAGCCAATGAGGAGAGCTTCTTTGTATTTCTTTCTAATTCTCTAAGAGCAACAGGTGTCAAGAACTTTCCTAGTGAAACAGTGGTTAGGGTTAATGTGTAGATGGCATGACATCTCAGAAATAATAGACTTGTGTTCCTGTTCTTCTTTGAGGGCAGAAAAATTTCGAGAAGTTTTGCAGTTTCACATTATCCGGTCCTCATATGTATTATATTACAACTACAGTGAACAATTCTGACAACTAAAAGTTTCAAAGGTTTTTCAGTTTTAACTGGCTGGCTTTATCAACTTGTTCAACATCTCTTTCAATATTACGTAAACTGATCTTAAAAATTATTTAACAATTGTCGACAAGTTTTCCTTTTTTTAACTTGTCTAAATTTTTCTCATGAACAATTGGTCCCAAATCTCGCAAGCCGGTATGTTGCAATCTCGTCCCTAGATTTTAGACAAAATTCAGATAAATCGACGTTAAAAACCTCTCGAATACCTGTTTGTACTCCGTTTGGAACAACTGACAACGAGTAAGAACAACAAGGAACGGTGGGATTCACTCCGACTGTTCGAGATCTAGTATCCGGAAAATTTCGGAAAATGTCTCATGACTGCTTACTCAACACCACTAAATATAGTGTGCAATGATCGGAAAACTGCCTGTAAACTATATCGTTACGAACAATCAGTCACAAAAAACGTGTAAAGAAAAAGTCGTTCCTTGGTTTCCCCCTCCGGTTACAGAAGATGACTTTTTAGAAAGAAATAGTCATAATCGTTGCCACTAGCAAAGTCACATGACGCTGAAAGACACACAAAAAAAAAGTATATTATACCTCGTCCGTATCATCTTTTTGACCGCTGAAGCAACAGCCCATGGTGAATATTGCTAACAAATCCTACACCGCAAACTAATCGTTTGAGAATCAACAAGCTTTATGGTTTGCAAACAAACTAGCTCAGTCAAGCAATCTGTTCCTAAACTCTAAACCTTTCCGAAGTACAATGTCTTTGCTCTAACTCCTAGGAGACTGGGACTAAACTTTACGCATGCGCGTTTAAAAAGTTTTTTGTAGTTGAGCCCGCAGTTTTGGAAAATCGCCACTGAAAAGCATGCGCACGGTTTAACCGCCAAAACTTCAAATTTTGTTTTTACTGTCTGGAAACTATTTAGCTTTAACGGAATCGACACTTTCCACAAGCTGTTGTAAATGGTGTTCTTTGGTATGTGACATTTGCTTTTGGCCGTATCTTGTTCAGCTGGTCTATTGAGTTTAAATACAGTGTATATTTCATCTCAAATTGAAACAAAATGGACGACGTGAGCGACGAAGAACTTATCGTCAGACGTTGTTTGATCAAATGGGTGAGTACCATTGCATCTGTTGTAGCCGGGTTTATAAAAACAACATGAGAGATCGTTACTTGCCATTAAGAAAATCTGCAAGTGTTAGTGTAATTGTTAAATCCTGAATCGAATAGAATGGAAAAATTATATATTTTAATTTTATATGACTGGTAACGTTCGGACATTCTAGTTTGCCATTCGTTTGATCTGTTTATATGTAGTAAATACTAAATACTACAGCATAAACTTTTTTACGTTCTATACGTTTTGATAAGGAAGTTTGAAACTGTTCTAATAATTCCCCAAAACTAAAGAACATGTTGAGGAGGACATAAATACATACTGTGTACGTGTTGTTTGTTGAGTCGAAATTTTGTTGTCAAACAGAAAAATTATACTTAATGTGTTATTAGATGGGTTATGCGCCAATTCCAGTTCTGCTTTGCCCCGAGGGTTCGGGAGTGTGAGACATTTTTAGGTGAGATAGAGGCAAGGCATGTGGAGTTGTAGTTCATTTGTCAACAAAATGTTTCTTTGCATTCACCTACAGATCAATTGCACTGTCAGCAAAGAAGCTATCCAGTCACTTTCTGATTTAGTTACTGAAAACATCAGAATCGTATCAGAAATTCTTTACATGATGTGAGTGATTATTTCTGTTTCTTTTCTGTCATAAACTTAGTAACTATCGTTTGGTTGAAAATTGGTACGCACAGTCAGTACTTCAAGTGGAAAACGAACAATTATGGTGGTACAATAGATTTCTGTATAACCAATTTTTTTTATTGGTTCATTTGAAAGTTTAGATTTGTATTTTGGAAACAGTGCATTGCTCTTTTAGAAATAACTAAATACTAGTGCTTGTTCAACAAAAAGAAAGAAAGAAAATAAATTTTTGTCCTGAGTTATAATTGTACATAATTTTTATGTTTCAAATTTTTACTGTGTTTCATTTTACAAACTGTTTATGTATCAATAGTTTTGAACTTTTTTTTCTTTATTTGTTTGGTGTAGTTGTATTGTTTTCTTATGATTTGACAAGGGCCCAACTGAAAATTGGTTGCCTGGTCACCTTGTTGACTATTTAAAAACATTAATTGTCTTAATTAATTTATCAATAGAAAGTAACTGCCTAATGAAGCCTTTGTCAAATGTGTGTGGTAACAATTTCTTAACAGTGATC
>JANVCF010130867.1:0-11742 GCA_025388745.1 Hydrozoanthus gracilis
CGGGCATTCATGCAATCGTTAAAAGGTCGCTCAAAACGCTCTTTTTCGGCTCTTTGGTCTCAGGTAATTTAGCATAGAGCTGTTTTTGTCATGATGACAATTTTCTGTGGGAACTGGAACCTGTTTGTTAGCTTGCCATGCTGATGGGACGCCCATATAAGTACTCACTGGACAATTCCAAGCAATCTTTGCAACATCTAATCTCTGAGTGTGATTAAATATCTTGCTTATTCCACGAGCTCACCACTGGATACCTTCGATTTGCTTCGCAGGTGCAATCATAAAGCGCAATTCGTTTGTTCTCACCGCTAAAATCAAAATATCTGATCTTCCTTTATTGTTAACATTTTATAATAAACTCGTAGTCTCTCAGTATATTGAATACAAAATCCAATAGCAGGGTTTTCTTTATATTCCATGTTTTGTAACCATTAGACAGGACAATTGTTGATGAAATGAATTGTAGAAAAAATGAAAATTTGCTTTTCCTTTTGATGTCTTAAAAATTATGGAACCCTAAAAGTTATATCAGATGTGTTGTTTATTTAGAAAATGAAGTTTATGATTTTGTGATGGAATCTTTTCTCTCTCTGGCTGAATCTTGTTTTCGGGAAGTTAGGACAAATTAAATCAAAAGTGCTTCGTGAGTAAAGAGCTTCTTTCGTGCTATTTGTTATATGGAAAGGCAAGCCTTGTAGTTTGAAATATGACTCAATTGTTCTCAAGTTGATACACGTTGTATTTTCGAAGTTAACTAATATAGCTTAGGGAAAAAAAGATAACATTACAAACATTGATTGTAGTTACAAGAGTAAGGTGTCAGCTGCCTACAAGAACAATAGAGGTTAAAATCTTTACACGAAAAAATGCGTCAAACGAGGCACAGATACAAAACCAGAATGAAGAACACGTATACTAACAACAAAAACGAAAAGAAAAAACCAAGGATAGACATTTTGGGATCTTGTTTGAGATTACGCAATTATTTGATTGACTGTTAAAGAAGACTTTCCTTTTAGCAGTTTAAATTGAGGCGCAACTGCAGCTGCTTTTGTAAATATTTTATTAACGTAAACGTTTTAAGGTGTATACTTGAAGAAATAATGACTTTTATGTTATTTTTCGATTAAGTAAACAATATGGAGTTGCCATTATTCTGCGGTTGTGAATACCAAATACCTTTTGATTTTTACAAGTTTGAAGAAATTTTAATTTTGCGTTGCAAGTTAATATATAAAATGTTATAAAACATATTGTAACCCATACAAAAGTATGAATAATCTATACTATCAATATTGGCCAGTTTTAATGAGTAATTGATATTTCATCTACTCACCAGCTACTCTCAACAAAAAAGTGCAGATTCGTTACAAAGAAAACAAAGGCTAGTCATATTTGGGGCACAGCCCTGTAGTTTTAGAGAAATTTTGTTTTTATCAAACGTTTTGTTTTCGGCTTAGAGGCATCGTGCCAGAGACTTTGTTTTAATGCTGCATTAGCTATTCTGTCTTTTTTCATTCTCTATGCACTACAAACGTTATGGTTCGAATAGACGCCACGATGTTTTGGATGTTAGGATTATGATTAGAAATCAGATTAATAACGAAAATAATTTGCAAAAAAACGGCTTGTGTGCCCACAGACTAAAAGCTGTCGTGCCGAACGATCGTTATCAATTGTTAACTTTCAGAAAATAAAGTCGCACGCGAAGAAATTGTGGTTTTGATTTTAGTCTGGTTTAAGTGGTTTTAGTTATGATTTAGATAGTGGTTACAGTTTTTAAAGTTTATTAATAGATTAAAAACAAACCCTGAAAGCTTCGAAAATGCTGAGATACCCATTATTTTACCAGTTGTTACAAGCAGAAGTAAATACACCGTAGTTATGAACGTACACTAACGATAAAATGATTTGGTTTTGCTCAAAATATTTTGCTTCAAAGTATTCAGACATGCACTGCTGCTTAACCTAGTTCCATCTTATGTACTGGTCAGGAAGTGTCTTTAAGGTCGTCACTTCACTGCAGTCGACAACTGAAGCAAATACTGTAGCCTTGTTTGATTTTCTTTTTGTCTGATTCTGTTTTAAAGAAAACTTCAATGTTGTTTTAGTTAGAAGATCAGGGTGATTCTTTATCTCCTCTTGCGTCTGAAGTGGAAGCTTGTAAGCTATATATTGGTTTCTTTTGGGCTTCCTTATCTCATTAGTTAATAATGTTGTAAAGAACAAGTGTTATTTACTTCAGTTTCAAGTATTTGTAATGTCAAATTCTTTTATGGTTCTTGAAATAATTTTATTAACATTTAATGTTTTCAACTAATGACATCACGAGTGGTTCCGAAAAATTTGTAAATCTGCTTCCAAACCAAAACCTTTTGATGTATTTAAACCAAAGTGGGCTGCTGATGTATCTCGAGGTAGATAGATCATAAGTCCAAGTTGGACTTAAATTCATCCAAAATTTATGGATTTGCATCAGATTTAAAAAAATGCAAATTTTTCGGAACCTTTGATGGTGTCAGTAGTTGAAAAATGACATATTGATATCTCAAGCACCATAAAAGATTTTGACAAACTTTATTTCACCGTTACTGTATTCTGCATTTAACAAAGTCTTTGTCTTCAAATAATGAAGTTTTCACTTCGTAAGCACTTTTCGGCTTAAATGTTTGGGTCACTATCCTCACTGGCTGTTTTAGAGGAAGAAAAAGTAAACCCTTAAAAAGTCTTTCAGCCCTCGACGAAAATTTTAGAAAAGAAACGTGAAAACCAAAAAATTAATTGCTGGATATATTAAATATTTGGTCAAAACCTGTCAATTGAGATAGAAATTTTGGGTCCTTACCCTCATTGGCTGTTTGAACGGAAGAAAAAGTAAAGCCCTGAAAACGTCTTTCAGCCCTTGACGATAATTTGTACAAAAGAGAAAGTAAACCAAAGGATTAATAGCCGGGTACACGCTGGGTAGGACAAAAAAAAAAGCTAAAATTTTTTCCATAAAGCAATTTTTGCTAAGAGATGAATGGTTGTAAACTAGGTTTAAAATTGTCGCTGGTCCGTAGCAAAAGAGAAACAGTGCTGTGAGTGTAAAAAACATCAAACTTAGTTTTAGGTGTTGCTTTTTTCGTCTCGCTGTTTGTAGAGAAGAAGAGCTTTCCACACCAGGAAGTTTTTGTTCTCGCAGAAGAATTATGATTCTCCAATAAAGAAGCAGCGTTACGGTAAATGACACAACTACGAGAGTCGCATTCAGTACATCATAAATGAATTCTGTCAAATTTGGTAAACGATTTATGCGTTTCCATTCGTTGTTATCCTTCCATGCGGTGGAAAAGTAGAATTTTGCAGCATACAGAACAATGCCACTTATCCAGGTAGAGCAGATTATAAGTTTGCAAGTTTTGGTGTTCTCCAGCCTTGTCTTCAGCGGGTAGGCTATGGCGTAATATCTGTGAGCCGAAATTGCAACTAAACTCTGCATTGATACTGCACAAGAGAGATTCAAGACGTAATTTAAGAAGGCAGTTACAAACGTTTTTTCTTCTGTTAATAAATTGCTCATTGGGAATAGTTTTTCATTGGTAAGCAGCAACAGTAAACAGGCTATCGGTGTGAACACGTCAGACGCAGACATGCTAACGGTAAAGTAATTTGGTGTGGTCCATAAGTTTCTGTTTCGAAAGACGATTAGTACGACTAGGAAATTCCCTGCTAACGAAGGAATGACGGCGCTAATGTAACTAAACAACAATGGGCGAAATAAATTTACCTCACAGGTTTGGTTTGTAATGTTACTCATTTTTGTAACTGCGTTTTTGAAACTAAACTTGTTTGACCATCCCTTAGTCTTGTTGACGCAAATGTGGCAGTGAACTATTCCCTTGTAGAACCTTTTTTCTTCTTTTGCTTCGCAGGTGCAGTCCTTTTTATTACTGAAAAAAAAGCGCGGTTTATGTTTTGTTTCAAATCAAAATATTTGTTCTTTTATTGTTAACACTATAAAATCAAGCTTTTTCAGTTAGTTTATTCGCAGTCTCACAGTAAACTGAATGCAAAAAATCAAACAATTGGACATTGTTTCTTTTCTCCCCGTTTAATTTTACAATGATCAGAAAAAACAGTTGACGATGAATTGAATTGGAGAAAGAATGGAAAATTTCCTTTTCGTTTTGATGCCTTATAAAAAAGTTATGGAACCGTGAAACTTATAACAGGAGTGTTGTGTATTTAGATGATAAAATTGATGATTTTGGAATGGAATATTTTCTTCCTTGGGATGAGTCTGGTTTATTAGTGTTAGGATAAGTTTGATTAAAAGTGCTTCGTCGTAAGAGTCCTTTTGTCTTTGTGTTGTTTATTATAATTTATAGAAAGACACACCGTGTGGTTTTTCTGAAATTGGTGTACATTGTATTCCGGAAGTTAGCTCCTTCAGAAGCTTTTATTCACTTCACGAGGAAAGAAAGCAATAGTATACAAGCATTGATTATAGTTACTAGAGTAGGTATCAGCTGCCTATATTAAACTTAAAGATAATCTAGCTAGAAAGCAGATAACGTTAAAATTTACAGGGAAGTATGCGTCGAACGAGGCACAGGTACAAAAAAAAGTATGAAGAACATATATGCCGTATACAAACAACAATAAAAACGAGAAGATCTTGTTTGAGATTATGAGTTTTTATGATTGACTGCTTAAAGAAAATGTTGCTTTTATCAGTTTAATATCAGACGTAACTGTACCAGCTTTTGTAATTTTTAAACGTAAAAGTTAAATTATTAGGTCAACTTGAAGAAATAACTTTGTTAATTTTCGATTAAGTAAACTATGTGGAGTTGCCGTTTATTTGCGTCTTTGTAGTTGTAACTTATGAAACTTCTTCCACCAACCAGTTACCCTCTCGACGAAAAAATGTAGATTTATATGAAAATTGATGCTGCCCAATTATGAGAATTACAATACCATTGCGTTGTACCTTTAGAACTGAAGCATCTTCTTGTCTCTTTGTTTTCAAGCGTTTTTGTTTTCAGCTTGAAGCTATTCTTTTCCAGTTTACCCTCTGTGCACAAAAGCTTTAATCAAGTGAATCGAATTATGCCCTTGATGCTGAGGAGCGTGGAGCCCTTGATTTTCTCTTGCTGCCCTTTTAGCTGTACAAAAGCCGGATTTCCAGAAAATACAGCTGTGTATTTCCCAACTTTCCTTGCGAATATGTAAATTATTGCATGGATAACATTATGCATTGTATCATACTTTCCGCAGCGTTGTAAAAATTTTCCCATTCTGTGTTTCTTTTGAAACTCCCCTTTTAACATTTAGTTACTCTTAAACAATTGAAATTATTTTTTTCTTTTACTGAAGCTGTTGCTAAGATATAAGAAGGAAAAAGGTAATATATTTCTTCCATTTTAATAAAATGCTTGTCACTTCTTAGGGCAAACCCCAAAACCTCGCAAAAAACGTATTGTAAACAAAGGTTCAGTCACTAAAGATTGTTGTCCTTAAGTGGTATACGTGTAAATACATAATTTTATTCTAATGATGCTGTAGATCTGCGAAACTTGCCTTTATTCCCCGTTTCCAATGGCAAGGCCGCCACAATCGACTCTATATGTTGTAACAACATGTATTCCACTCAAGGACAACATTCTATGGTTGTTTCTAGGCTCGGGCCGATCCAGCTGTCCTTAGAATCCACCACCAAACTCCTAGTTGACCCCGTAGCTCAGTTGGTAAGAGCGATGAAGATCTCTTTCGTAGGTCGTGGGTTCCAATCCAAACGGGATCAGAGGTTTTTTCTCTTTCCTCTGTGTGAATTTTTGGGTTCTTTGTTGATGCTGTAGAATGGCGAAACTTGGATTGTTCTCCGTTTCCAATGGAGCGTCTCACTCCAGTCTATTTGTAAGATAAGTCACTGTTTTAAAACTTATTGTAGTCAAAGCATCGAAGCTCGTGATTGTTTCCGTTAGGGAGGCCTTGTCAGGGTTTTGCTATTTGGTTGTTTTTTGGGGCAACACTTGATTGATTTAAGAAGACCTTGGCGATATCCTTTGCAAAACCCAAAGTATATCCAAGGATTGATTGCTGTATTCAAAGCTGGTGCAATTTGTCCGTACATCAACACTTTGATCCCTTCGCAACAATGTAAGGTCTTGCTAAAAACTGCCATTAAAAGAGCAGTGTAGGCGCCCCATGTAAAAAGAAATGCCAAAACCACAACTGAGAACATTATTGTTAGTCTGAAGTTTTGTTTCTGTCGCATTATTATTTGCAGTGACGAGGACTGATCTCCTGGAAGAAACTCTTTTCTTAGGCGAATCACGACAATTAGATATAAAACAACGATTGTGATTAAAATTAAAACTGTACATGAGCTTTTCATTATCATGAAAAAAATTGCCATGTCCGCGCTGGGCTCGTCTTGCAAGTAGTCTTCCCAAGATCTCGTCTCTTTGTAATAAGCTATCTCGGAGGAGGTCATCACAAATCCTCCTAGCCAGTTCAAACAGATGGCTAACACGCACGTTTTCTTCCTTTGTAGTCTTGCTTTCATAGGGTAGATCAGCGCATAAAATCTATGAACACAAATTGCCAACAAACTCTGTATCGATACGGCAAACGAAAAACGTACCAAGCCTTGAAGTAAGTTTTTAACTAGTATGTGTAACGTTCTTTGATTGACAATGAAGAAGAATGACAACGCTGAAGTGGGTAGAAGTAGATCGGAAAGAGACATGCTTATCACAAAGTAATTTGGTGTAGTCTGCAATGACTTGTTGCGGCATATAGCTAAAATGAGAAGGAGATTTCCAATAATAGTGAAAAAACAACTGGCTGCATAAAAGGGAATCGCAATGTGGGAAAAGGACATGAGGGTGCAGTTGCAGTATTTTTGTACCTCATTCAGGGTGTGGCTGCTCAAATTATTTTGCAACAACATTTTCCACAATGTTATTGGATTTGTTCTTGCTTTATGCGTGCTCCAAACCTTTCCGACCTGATCTGCTCATTTTGTGGCTTGATTAAAACCAAGAGTTAAAAAAGGCGATAACAAAAGAATGATCAGCAGGTTATTGTTGTGGTTGATTAAGTAAAAGTCAGTTGTGGTGAATAAAACATGGGAAACTTATAACTTTAGGAACAGATTTGAATTAAGCTTGAGGAGATGATTGCATCTTTCATTTCAGTCTTTTACATGTGCTTGAAGTGGCTTACCGATCACAAGAAAAGCCAAAACCTCATTTTCTAAGTTTTGACTTGTTATTCGTTTGAAAATCGAAAAGTATGTTTTAACCATAGATTTAATACTTATTAACAAGTGAGTGAGTGTTGATTAATTACGTTTCTAGAGCTGGAGCAGATACGAAAACTAATGAAATAGTTTGTACTTCGGGTAAATGTTGTACGCGGTTTATGCGTTAGAATAAGAGAAACCCGTGTTGCATAAGCTATTTAGAAACATTCGTGAATGGTCTACCTTTACAACTCACGACTTATTGGGACGAATTTGAACCATTGGATGAGAGGAACATCTCCTAAAGTAAATTGAAATCAGAATTAGAGTAAAATTACCAGTGTTGCCGTAATTTGGTGACAGGTGCAACTGAAAACATTTTTTCCCTGATTCGATTTTTAATGTTTTTTGTGGTACTTTACCAGAAATAAGAATTTTTTTATCAACTAACCTAACAGGAAATGCACAAGCATTCAAAACAGCTCAGTCTCTGTAATTTATTTTCGATTGTAATGAATGAAAGAATGCTGAATTTCCATTTTTGGATGTTATTTGCTTGTCATTCGGGTAAACGTTGAGTAGTCCGTTCAAATACAAGTAGATTGACAAGTTGTTTCAACGGCTGAAAAAGTTTCATATCAATCACACGTTGTAATATGGAAATCGTTCGTTCTAATTGGCTGTTTTTGATATCACCACGTGTGATTGATATTGGTGGGCGATACTTTCTGTATTTCACCGATCTACTATAAATATCGAACTAAAACTTGATATCTGGAAGAAATCATTATTGTAAAATGTGTTTAAGTTACTGAGCCTGATTCTATGATTTTTATCTGATTTGAAAGGTCTGATGGCTGGCTTCCGCAAGGAATTGCAGGGTACCTTTTTGGTCTTTATGTAAAGAAAGCTTTCGGAAATAACGAACACCGACACTGGGTGTATAAGGTAAGAAACTCAACGAAATGAATTTTTTCAAGTATTACCATTTTCCGTTAAGGTTAAAACTTTGCGTTCGTAGTCTTGATAGCATCTGTGATAAGAAAAATAACTTTTTCGTACTTCTTCCTTCATAATGTAATGCCGGATTCTTTTAAAATAAGAGTTGCTTGTTCCAGGAAATGCAGTCAGTGTGCCAATATGAAATGGAAGGTCAAGGATTGCCCCCGTTGCATAATCCCGGTACCACGGGAAGGCTACCGGGGGCATCTTCTTTGTCTACACCTTCAGCAGCCTCACAGCCAGATTCCCCCAGCATTGTGGGTAATGGCAACTTTGCAGCATTACATATGCATCCTCACCTTACCCCGATGAAACAGAAAGAAATCGCGTGGAGTAAATCACATCTCGTTCTTAGAATGATTGAGATGCGTATTGGACAGGAACCACTACTACAGGTTGGTAAGAGTGAATGTAGTAGGTTCGCTTTACTGTATGGTTTTTTATGTTGGCGAAAGTGAAGCGTCAAAGCTTTTTTACCGACATCTTGAGATCGTTCAAACGTTCTTGATTTGTTCGCTTAACAGTGATGTTTTTTACACTGTGGCAGTATATCAATGCCGCAAACACTCTTCCTCGTAACTTATGCCATAATCAGTCTCTCACTAGCCTTAAACTAAATGTCAAACAACATCACCTCTGAATGAGTTCTTTTGTTTTGTTTATTTGTTTTCATTTTTATAGTTTACAAATTTTTCATTTTATTCTGTACTGATCTCTTTTTAAGCCAGCTACGCGGAACTTGAATTTCTGTTTAGATAATGTAAATAATCGAATAATATCAAAGTTTCACCGAAATTGAGACTTTGTATGTGTGTTCAAAATGTTTTCAACAAAAGGCATGCACACACCCAACAACTCAAAGAAGTTGTTTTTTTTCTGATAAAGTGACATAACATATAGTTGAAACACGGGCTTACCACCCGAAGTGTGTGTTTCTGTTGAGTTGAGCTCTCTTCCGGTTTACCAGTAACCCGCACTGGAGAATTCATCCTCGTAATACTCCCCCGCAGCCCGATCCCCCAAAACTGTAGAACACCAACACAGGGCTCAAAGTGGGCGACCAACTGGTCGCAAATGCGACTAACTTTTTAAAAATGCGCCTAAAAAATCGAAGTTAATCGCATAATTTCACCTAACGTAAATATTGAAGGGCGATTGAAAAACCGCAGCAAGTTATTCGCATTCACGAAGGTAAAATGTCTGGAAATGATGGTGAATCATTGTCGTCTTTGTAAAAGTTGTAAACAATATGAAAAGCTTTTTCCACTGTCTCTTGTCTGGTTTTTATCGTTTTTTTTATCTGCATTCGTCGGTGATCGCCTTGCAACCCCGTCGCTGCCCACTACACAATTGGATACTTCGTTTATGTTCCTTGAAAGAGTTCATGCATATTCCACTGGCTAAGATAACTAAAGGCTTTTGAGCCTTTGCGCCAAAAATTTCGGAAATGCGCCTAATTTTTGAAAGTTAGTCGCCAAGAAAAAATGACGAACTTTGAGCCCTGCAACAAACTCCCAACTATTTCTCCCAGCTTTGAATACGAACACACCACAAATAAAGGCAAAGATCGTTTATTTAAGAGCATATGTAATACGGGAGAAGATTGCGAGGACGATTTTTCCAGTGCGGGTTACTGACAAACCGCAAGAGGTAAGTCTGTGGATGAAAGTTTTGTGAGTTCTAACATGCCGTCTTGGGGTCATATCTCTTGCAAACGTTTTTGCAATAGTTTACTCAAAATGTGTTTTGCAAGGCGATCACACTAATACAAACATTATAAAAAGGGAACTTAGTAAACTAGATAGTAAAAGTTCTGGCAGCTGTTAGCGTTAGGATAAAGCGAGCCTTTTACAATTCATTAGAATAAATCAATTAAAAATAATTCAAGGAAATTCTTGCCAGTTACAGGCATTTTATCACATATACCAAATTCGAAAAGGATTTGAAAAGATGCAGGAAAAGAAGCCTTTATCTATACTATATATGAAATTTCTTTGTTCATTTTAATAATTGAAAGAAAGTGTGCTTTAATTTCTTTAGGTGTTCAACAAACTACTGTCTCTGGCTAATACTGCAACTCAACCGAAAGCTGACTATACTCTTTGGTCAAACATGCTGCTCTCCACCAGCGGGGTATGTAAATGCACCGATTGTACAAGGGCTTAAATATTATATCACCCCAATTTTGATGCGTTTTTGGCAAAAAATACTCATTTCGCTTTGGTAAAACCTGACAACTGTATAGTTGTTTAAATATTCCAGAAAACTGCTCGCTGTTATAACAGCCATCTTGAACTTTCTCACAGTGTTGATTTATCATTAGCATACACACCACAGCGGAGCCTAAGGCATCGTCATAAGTATCTCACCCCAGTGTGTTCGCATATTGGCCAGCCGTCCAGAGGAAACCCGAAAACACATTTTGAGCATATTTGAGGTGGTACAGATGGGTCCTCGTCATGATAGCTCGAAAAACACGTCCTTTGAATACTTCCAATTTTCCTTGGAGGGCGAACAATTGGTCTAATTGTTCCAGATCGCAAATAAAATGTACCCTGTGAAGAGGAACAATGCCCTACAGCAATATCACATCATTGACTCACCCCAGGTCCTAACTGCCTCGAACGCTTTTGGTAATGATAAACGTTAGAAATATTTGTAAAGTGTTAGGATCTGTCTAAAGAGCCATACTTTTCGTGAAATCAGTTTTGTAAAGCTTTCTAGAAAAAAATTTATACACGAATTAACAGAAACTAAATATGAGAAACACTACAGCTTGTACTCTCCAATCAACTCAATGCATGTAACAAAGTTATCATTCTAACTTGTAGTTCCTCAAATCTATATCAACGGTGTCAGGGAAAGACATTAACGTGTTTGTCAATAACTGGGTGTATCCTTTTTTCTCAAACTCGACAAAGAGCGAGTTTGGCATCCATATTTTGATTTTAAAAACGTATGTCGAGTATTCTAAAGTGCTCCTGCTAAGTTTATGATAATGCAATAGTTGATTAATGTCATTTATTACTATTTATTACTTATTGACGTTGCGTGTTGTTCCAACGTGCCCCAAACATCCGTTTTCGGATATTAACCACTTTTGACAAGATCAAACCTCTGTTTGACTTGACAAATGGGAAAATACAGAAAACATGACCTAAAAAGGGCTGGGAAAAACTGAGCTAGCTCGAGGTTCAAATTTTCAGTAGGCCGATTGGACTCAACCACTCTGTAAAATTAACAACCAAGTTTTCCCTGTTTAATCTTCGTCTATGGAGGAACTTCAGAGGTATAAAGTTATGTTTGTGAATGCTTTGAATAAATAAGATCGAGGCAGCTTCACGTTAGTTATTTAGGCGTTCTACTTAAGTATGTTATTTTTTTTTAAAAAGGCGGTTAAATTATAGTTTTTTCCGAAGTTCTTATCAATAAAAAAGACCACGGCTAAACAACCATGGATCCACCATAATATTGGCTGATTCAGTAAGTTGATTAGGCTTTTTTAC
>JANVCF010131089.1:0-10191 GCA_025388745.1 Hydrozoanthus gracilis
GACTAAGGCAAAAATTAAAAAAAATAATTTGACACTTCATTTTCAAAGGTCATTGAAGATATTCAAACCAGCTGACTCATCGCGGGTTGTTTGTGATTTAAGTACCTTGATTAATTAAGGACGCAGGCACAAGGTATATAAATATAGAACAGGAATGTGAAGCAATATCTGCAAGTAACAAAAACGGCATGACGTCTTTGTTCTTTGTGCGCACGTCTTGTTTATAAATGATTTCGTTACCATGCCACTTTTAGCATATGAATACAATGCCGGTCGACTGTGAAATGGAGTCGTTTGCTGTTGAATTTAGCAACTTCTTAGTTGATTCAAAATCAATCATGGTCGATAGTCCTAGCTAACTCATTCTTGTTTTTCGGGAGTTGATAAGTGTAATTGACTATTTTATTACAAATGCGATCGAAATAAAAATAAACTGCAATGACGTCACACGTCGTTTGCGCATGCGTATTTATGAGAGAAGTTTTAACTAGGAATTGAAGTTAGTTTGTGCATGAAAGTGTGCCTTACACAATTTTGAATTGTTATTATTCTGTTTATTTTATCAGTAGTAGCTCTGAGCATTAACAGATCTTGCTTAGCCAGTCTTTGGCTTTTTGGCTGGTAATCTGTACCCAAAACAAGAAAACAGTCAGCGCCTTTCAAGTTATGTTTGTCCTTCGTGTTTGCTTGTTTGTTTCGATATTTTTGTCGACGAAATCTGCGCATCGTAAGTATAAATCGTTACTATTCGAAGATTCTTATCTGCCAGCCGAGTTTTAACTGTTGTACTTTGGAATTTGTTGCGTTTAGGGCGGTCGTTAACACAATACATCAAGCATTTCGAGACGTTGAGTTACGATTCTTCAGTTCTTCATACACAACATGAGCGAGCAAAGAGAGATTTGAGAGGAAATGAACCGGTACATTTGGACTTCAAAGCACATGGGAGGTTAGTTATAGCTTTTAAATTTATCTGCTTGACTGGTAAAGTTTTTAAAAATCGATATACTTTTATCAAAGTATAAACGAAATCTGGATCTTTTTGTCGTACGTGACACCCGCCTTTGTTCAGTATGTCGAATTTTTCCTTGATGTCATGTACCTTCGCATAAAAACTAAGCCAAAAATTTTGCAATTGCTTTATTTTGAAACACAGAATTTCCCCTTACAAGCTTATTTAGTGTCTCGTCTTTAAGATTTTCAAAATTCGATACTTTGCGAAAATGAAAATAAAATTGGCGTTGGGGAAACGTTTTATTTTGAAAATACCAAAGTTCTGGTAGATTTAGAATGTTCCTTCTTTAAAATACCTTGCCTGAACTGTGAACTGGGTGTTTTGTATATGAAATGTGGTGCCAGCTTTAAAGCGATGATCACAGATCTATATGTGAAATTTATAATTTAGTCAGTATTCCTGGGTATGACCGAGTGAACTTCCGCCTAGGACAATATCCTGTGCCAGTCGGAGAGAGAGTCGAGTCCTGTTTAGGCAGAGGGACTCGTCGGTCAGGCAGGCCTGACTCAGTAGTATAACGGTGCACTGACTGCTCATTCAAAATACGACTGTTCATCATTTATTGGCTCGGATTTTTCAACAACTCGAATTTACTGCTGTTTAAAAATATAACTGATCGTTTTTCTTACTCTACTTGCATTGCCTAAATTTGGACCAGTTTCTTCATAGATTACCATCTCATATTGTGTCCTCTCTTGCTTCTTGCTCAATTGTGGGTATTTCCTGAAGTTAGTGAATCACTTTCTATAAGGCCTCGTTTACGCTGTTTGCAAAATACATCATAGATTTGGGAAAATTAAGGAGTGCATGCTTCCCTCCTCAAACTTTTTCAATGGCTTTTTGGATGGGGGAGGAGGGGGGAAGGCTGAAGCTTTGTGATTAAGAAAAGAAACTTTGGCCAAAAAGCTCTCAATATACATAGTTTATATTTGGGTATTTTTAATCAGCATAGGCTCAATATGTGGTAATTCAGGTTTCTCCACCAACAAAACAGTTTTTTCCAAGACCAGTTCTAACTCTTTTACCAAGTTGCTGACTCTAAAGCTATGTCATCTTATAGAAACTGAATATAACTTGGATATATTTAAAACATCAAAAAATATGATTTGAACTTATCAAAAACATATTAGAGTACTAACTTAAATGCAAGATTTATGGCATTCTAGGCATTGAAATTATTAAATACATTCAAGGGAAGTATGCTTTAGCCCCTATATACAATACCTATGAACTCTTGACAGATACATAGCATTTGAGTTCAAGTTTGGAGTGTAGTGCAAGGTTGAATTACATCCAGTTCAGTGTTGCCCCTGGGAACAAAGTCTTGTTATTTTAATATTTACTCTAAAGAAAGTTCCACTATTTAAACTCAAACTAAAGGGTCAATAGCTGGAACAATTGAAAACACAGGGGACTAAAAATCATCAAAGCATAGAGAAAAACAATACAATTATATCATATAGTATAATAAGAGAGAAAATTGATTGGTTGTAACCCAGGGTTCAAAAAAGCTGCCGGCTGCTTGGAATAGCTGGCAAATTTACAATCATTCTGGTGATTTTTGTTTTCAGTTGCAGTTTAAGATAAGAAGTGATTAGAACTGGAAAGGTTGAGTTGACCAGAAAATGGATATATAGCAGCTTGTAAGATGAAAATAATAGTTTTTCCTTAACTACCTGTGGTTTTGTATTTTTATTAAGAATCTATTATTTTTGTTTCCTGTCTAAGAACTTTTAAGATTCGGCTAAGAAGGGACACAGAATTATTCACTAAAGACTTTGCTGTTGATGGCAATGCAGAGTTTGACCCAGCTAAAGTATATGTGGGACATATGATAGGTAAGCAGTTTGGTATGACATTAATTATTATTAATAGCATTATAATGTTAATAATAATTATAACAATAATAATAGTTGAGATAATTTGTACATGGCAACTCCCTTGTAGTGAAGTCAGCTTTTCACTAAAAAGTAAAAGGCAAGAATCTTAAGAAGGGAATGCACTAGATAACCAAAACAGTTTTGGTATACAGTTTTTATTGCCCTTCAGTTTTTGTCTGACCATGTTTCTGCAACTGCACTCTTGAGGCAGATGAACCACCAGTACTATTAACCAAAACATTTACTGCATTCCGTAAACTTGAGAAGTCCGACATTTGTAGTTAACATGAAGTCAAAGACAATTATTATAACTGTGTTTTATTTTATGGACTTATTCAATGAACTTAGTGATCTGGTAGCTTGCTGTATAACAAGACATTAATACTGATTCTGGTCAAATGCATTATAAACCCTAGACTTACACAACAATTTTATTAAAATAATTAATATAGATTCAGATGGAACAGGGTATAATCCAGGTTTTGCTGATCTACAGCACCAGCAAGGAGTCACATAAACCCACACAACGGAAAGAGAAATTATCTCTGACCTTGGTGAATTCCAACCTATGACCTACAAAACAGATCTACCTTTGCTTTAACCGACTAAGCCCTCAGCTTGGGCCAGCTGGGAGTTTGGTTGTGGGACTAAAGGACAGTACAGCTTGCCCCAAGCCTAGAAATAACCATTATATAGAGTACTGATCAATGTCATTCAGTAGTACCATATAATTATGTGTAAACATTACATAAGAATTAATGTATAGATTCAAGTGAGGCCTTACCACTGGAACGGGGTATAATCCAAGTTTTTGATTTACAGCACCAACAAAGAACCCCATAAAACCACACAAAGGAAAGAGATAAAAATCTCTGACCTTGATGGGATTCGATCCCACGACCTACAAAACATTGCTCTAACTAACTAAGCCCTCAATATAAACTCAATATAAAATGTATGTTATATAGTTTTGACAAGTGAGGCCTTACCACTAGAACACCAAGTCCTTGATCTACAGCATCAACATTTGAGGAACTCCATTAACCCACACAAAGGAAATAGAATTAATAGACTTAAGGGCTGAATGTAGCTAAAGACATGTTCATGTACTAGAGATGCAATTTGCAGTTTGCTTCACAAGTATCCTTATAGCACTTGTGTTTGCATCTTCAGTGTGAAAATGCCTTAAAGTAATTGATGTTTAACAATTTGTACATTAGATTCTAGTTATTTGACATTTGTTATTGCTTTTGAATAAAAGTGTTGTTTTTCAAGAAACTGTTGACTATTAAACCATGCCAGTAAGTTTTATTGTGTGACTTTCATATGCAGTGTTTTAGCCAAGCAAAAATGAAAGTGCAGCATCCTCAGTGTCGATTTTCCTGGTGCCCTTTCTATTTATCCAGCACCCTGTCTTTTTCATCCAGCACCCTGTCATTTCATGTAATTTTCATCCAGCAGCCTGTCATTTTCGTTGTGTGCCCTGTCATTTTATCTAGCACCCTGTTGTTTTCACCCAGTGCCCTGTCCTTTTCATCCAGCACCCTGTCATTTTCCTTAGCCTCAGCCTTATAATCATAATGAAAATAGCAGACAAAATTATTTTGAATGATCCATCGAGATAATTTGATTCTCAGCCAAAATCATTGATAAGTCAGTGGTGTCAGTGCTTGTTGTCGCACTGTTTGCTTTGTAACTGCCCAACCAGAGTGCAGATACAAGGAACAGTTGTTGTTATATATAATTATGAGACAGAGTACCCTGTAGTTTCTTTGAGCTGGCTAGAATACCGATATGTATCATGATGTTTTTCAACAGGTGATGCACAGTCCTTTGTGCATGGTTTTATTCATGATGGTGTGTTTGAGGGTAAAATTCAGTTAGGAGATGACACTTACCATGTCGAAACAGCCAAGAAATATTTTTCCAAACCAGAGGGATTTCATTCTGTAATATACAACAGCGCAGATGTTGATTTCCCTCACGCACATGGTCAAAGCTGCGGCATTTCTGCCAAAACCAAAAAATGGATGAAGGACATTCAGTCCTCAGTGATTAGACCCTCACAAAAACATCAAGAGGACATGAAGTTTGAGCCAGTTTTGAATCGGTACAGGAGGGCTACTTCATCCATTGATCAAAAGAAAAAAACGTGCACATTATTTATGCAGGTAATTAGAAAAACTAAATTTATATGTATAATTATTATGTTTAATGATCGATAAAGTATGACATGTGATTTGTGACATATTTTAGCATTACCCAAAGCTATTGATCATCAGTGTTGAAAAATTAATATAATTGTTATGAGAAGAGTTTTACACTTACTGGAGTGCATTTATAAGTAATTACTTTATTTTAAAAAAACTAAAAATGACAAACTTAAAGGGTATATGGCATGAGAACAGTTTAATTTTGCTTTTAAAAAAAGGAATACTATATGTAGTATTAAAAACATTGCTTTGCCTAGTTTGAGAGATGTAAAATGTGGACTAAAATAGAACAGCTTGATGTAGAATTTTACATTTTTCTCACTAGAAATGTCCCTTACAAAGACCCAACAAGATGTCTGGTCACTGCAGGCTCAGCATACCAGCATATTACCACAAAGTAAAGAAAAACATTTAAAACATCCCCAACTGCTAGAAATTTTTAGTATAGAAACTCTTTTAGCAATTTCGGTTGTTTTATTTTAAAATCAATTTGGATGAACTGAAGTGGGCACATGTATTTTAGAGGGAAACTTTTAATTAGAACAATTTGAAGTTCTACAAGCTGTAGCATGTTTTCATTGTACTGCACAGTGCATTGAACTCAATCTTTAAAAACCATTTGATGTTTTTAATAGTACACTATGAAAATAAAGAAAATCGATTTCATGGCAATGCATACTTTTTAATGACAGAGTAGCATGTGTGAATTGTAACAGCTAAGTACTTTATAACTGACACTACTCATAATCGGAGCTGCAGTACAATGGTTTGGCCTTGAATTCAACTTTCCAAAAGCAGTTTAAATAAAAGCTTGTTTTGAAGGAAACTTAATTTCAAATTTTTTCAAACCCAATATTTATTGCATTGATCATTTAGCAGTGATCCTTTTATAATTTTTAAGACAGTCACTGTTAGACTAACTTCAAAATATCATCAGTTTATTTAGCTTCATAGTATCTAGGAGCACACAAGTTCCTGTCTAAGTATGTCTACAGTCATACGTATATGCATTAAAGTGCTAATACTGATGCAAAATCTTCAAAATAGTTTTAAACATCTAAAATTGAAGTTTGACTCCTATAATTTCCCCTGAGACACTTGTAACTGGTTTAAATTAAATAAATATTGTAGAGAATTTACGAAGACAAAATGCCTATTTTAGCACCAAAGCTGCAAACACTTTTTAAGCTCATTAAATATCCATGATGTCGCATGGTCTGAAAACGAGGAGATTAATCTCACTTACTGGTCAAATTTGCTGGATCATGGTGAAGTTTGCATGGCTGATGGCCCAGAGTTTGATTGAAAGGCTCACTAGTTCTCAGAAAACACTAGTAGAGCAGTTTGAAGCCCTTTCAAATCATATGATGCCATAAAGCACCATCATATGTTATGAATTTTGTTTGCACTGAATGCACTATTTGAAAGCTTGTTTCACAGACTTAAATGGTCTGATAAGCACTTTAATCCATTTACAGTTGATTAGAAGTGTTGGAAAAGTCCTTAGAACTCTGACAGTACCAGTGACAAAATGGCTTTTCGAGTACAGTAGCACTTTAAGGGTCACATCACAGCACTGGGTTGAAAACCTGCTCTTATTGTCTCCTGAGGGTTTTAAGGTTACGAGAGACAAACTAATGTTAACGCCTTAATAAGCCAGCCAGGGATTGAATCAGGGGCAGCCTCATTCTTTATGGCAGTCAGAAATCTTACCAACCGCCCAGACCTACCAAGTAACTTAACTTAGCATTCTTGTCTGGTCATTGAAAAAGCTTTCACCCAGGAGTAAAACGTTTTTTTGAACAAGTTACACAAGTTTTGATCAACTTTCACTACATTTTTCCAACAGTTATTAACCATTGTCCAACTTAAAACAGTTTCACATATATCAATGCTCTAAGTTTAAAACCGCTGCTTCAAAACATAAAAAGTGACCATTCATTTACTTTTTCTCTTCAAGTAGATTCTGAAAACAGCCATTGCTTCAAGAAATTTTGAAATTTGTAGTTTTGTTGATATATTATGATTTGATTTTTGAAATGGAGTAGGATACTGTAAGTGTTAACTTCAGTTGTGTGATGGGCAAGGGAGATCCTTTGAATTGAAAAGTAATAAACTTATTAAAAAGGAGGTTTAAGTTTTATAGCCATAAACTTGTATCTACCAAAAATGTTTTGGTCAGCCCTTATATTATAATAAATTAAACCTCTTAAACTGCAATTGATTATATTTTTTTAGATGATTGCCCCAAATCACCTTCTGGTTAATTGTAAATGTTTTGTCATTAATTACTATCAAGTTGGATCATATAGAGACTACTTTGTTTTGGAGGCAATAAAATGTACTGACACCAACCATGTTGTCTGTCTTTGCAGGCTGACCATCTGTTTACAAAGAAAATAGGTTTGGGTGACAAAGAAAGGGCAATGCTGAAAATGAGTGAGCATGTGAAAGCAATTACTGGTATTTATAAACAAGAGCCCTTCAACAAAGATGGAAGACCAGATGGTAAGTGCAAGGTTTTCATATAATAAATGCTTGTATACTACTATATGAAATCCCTAACAATTGTACTTATATTAATTATTTATCTTTGCCTAAGCTTCCTCTCTACATAAATTATGTAGAAAAAACTAAAGTAGGGCATTAATTTTAGGGCTGACCAAATAATTATATTGAAGCAAAGAACTTTTGTTTTAACTTTTGATAAAAGTTTTTTAAGAGAAAAAGATTGGTCCAAGAATTTTGTTAATATCATGGAATGAATATGTCACTTATGGGGATAAAGAGCTAACTGCAGACTGAAGTAAAATCCTTCTAAAAGTTCAACACTTCTCTGCTTAAATGCTTTTACCAATTTTGAAATTAAATTTTGAGGAGATTTTATGAAGAACAAATTCCTTTAAAAAGCAAAAGCCCATTAGTATGACATCAGCTGTTTGTAAGGTGGGAAATCAAACAAGTTCATAATTACAATCATGAATGACAAGACAATGACGATTTCCTTACAGACAAAGTTAAAAATCCAGTTTAAATTAATCTCAAAGTACGGATCTGGAATGAGTTACAAACTTTTTTAAGAGAAAAATCTAAGTCTCTTTAAGATTAAATTACATGATAGACGAGCTTCATCAGCATGATGCCTACCTTGATATCTCCCAAATAAGCAAAGCAGTAAAAAATGTGAAGAACAAAGAGTAAGCCTGGCGAGAGAGAGAAAAAAACAGGGCTTTTCTAGTAAGAAAAGTATCGCTCTCTCACCCCCATCCCTTTTTCCTTTTCTTTTGTAGTTGTATTGTTGTGTTTGCTTGTTCTGTAATTTAGCACTTGATTAGTTTTCTGATTCGCTTCGGTTAGCCCTGCTATTTGCAGATCAGTGCATTAGTGTTTATGTAATTTGTATTACTATGAACTATATTATTGGCAAGCACTTTGACTTTGTTACCTGTAGTTTCAACAACTGACATGAATTTCTGTATTTCCATTTCTCTGTTCAGGAATTCAGTTTGTAATCAAGAGGATGAAAGCAAATGATACAACTGATGCAGCAAAAAAAGATAATCCATACAGCAGCAACAATATTGGTGTAGAAAAGCTACTTGAGATAAATTCACTGAACAACCATGATGCATACTGTTTGGCATACGTGTTCACCTACCGAGATTTCGCAGATGGTGTTCTTGGTCTTGCATGGGTTGCCGAGGAAGGTAAGATTTTTGTTACGTGATCAGACTTTTGAACCTACTTTGAATACTGTAAGTTAAAGTTTGTGTAATGGGCCCTTAATTTGTACTTAAAGGTTACATGATCACACTTACTTTAAATTAATTAGCTATGACAAAATGATTCTTAGAAATGGAAAGAGCATGTTAACATTAGTTGATAGAAGGCCTGCATAACTTAAAGTCTCAATGTTAAGTATTTAAAACTTAAAACTAAAAAATAATTTGCCAAGCAAATGTATGTAAAATGGTACCCATTTGCTCTGCTTGCACACCAGCCATAAAAAAATTAACATCATTTTCTGTTGCTTGTTATTTTTTGCATATTATTTGAAGTCAATAGTTGAAACTTTGCCATTTTACTAATATCATCAACCTGCTTTTTAAATTTCTGGATACCTGATTGATTTAAGGTAGCTGACACCATGACCAACATGATTTTTTGGTAAACTCTGCGTAATCTTTATGTTTTTTAAAACATTGTTAGACTTTAAAAAATGTCCAATAAGCCTTTTAACTTTCGGTTCAGTGCCCTGGACAAATTTGTAGCTGGATAATTTGTACGTGAAGAGCCACCAGTGAAAAGAAAAAACAATCATTATTTTTGCAAATTTATTGGAGAGCGAGCAAGAAAAGTTGGTCGTTTGAGCGCAGTTAGGACCAACAAATTAAAATACTCTACTGCACACAGAGTAAAAGTGTTTACATTAATAATTTTTGTTAATGATTTTGAATTATACTGTTTTGATATTACTCCAATAGTTTCAGTTATTAAAACATAAATTTAGGTTAAAATTAAAATAAACTGTTTAACTTAGCTTTGAATACAAACAACAGCATAACAAGACAACACAGTACAGACTAAGTAATGTTTCAAGAAACAGATAATCAATATCATTTAAGCTTTGCTTTGTTTTTACAATAGTTTGAAAAAACCACAAACTTTGTATAAAAAAAATTCAAAATGACTTTCACTCAGAGTGGGCAGCAGGGAAAGACCAAATAGAACCACAATGACAACAAGCGAACTAGTAAACTAGCCAGGGCAATTTTAAACCTTTAGTTAGAAGATAGTTTTTCACTAAAGTACAAAACAAGCAAGCCAATATTACTCCAAAAGTTGTCCTCTCGAGCTGAAAAACAGAATTGAGCGTCGCCTTAATACCTCAACATAACAAAAGCATTCAGTTTTCTGAAAATGTGGCATTTAATAAAGCCTTCACTTTTATACTGGATGCAAAACTGAAAACTATGAAGTTGAGTGCTCAGCACAAACCTGTGATTTTCAAAAGCTGAAAGCAGCTCAGCTATCAGCAGCAAAACTCACAACACACTCTTGATGAACGACAGAAAATGCTACT
>JANVCF010131089.1:10291-22747 GCA_025388745.1 Hydrozoanthus gracilis
TTCAAAAGCTGAAAGCAGCTCAGCTATCAGCAGCAAAACTCACAACACACTCTTGATGAACGACAGAAAATGCTACTGTTTATGTTAAAGTTTATGCCAAGGCAAGGAGGAAATTAAAGACACATTGGCTTTGCTGCAATGCTTTGGCGCTGTACATGTGGCTTTAAGATCGAAAATCTACTTATCATTGAAATGTTGAGAGACATTTTTCATTTCTCTGACTTCTTTTTTGGAGAGGCTTTTGGTTTTAAAAGTTTTGCACATTTCCCTGCCTTGGAAGTAAGCAGAATATACAATTGTATGTCGATCTCCAACTGATTTATTTATCACAGAATTTCAACTCAAACAGTCTTTTAAATCCAAACTATATGATTGGCAGTTTCTGGGTTTTGAGAATTTGCAGTTTCATCCCAAAAGTAGTAAAATGTACATCAACCATGTCTTTGTTACGTCAGAAAAGATAATTGTGTAAAAGAAATAAAACATGTTCTCCATGCCGTCATAGCCAGGTGAAAACCTTGGCAAAGTTTGAGAGAATTCTCAAGCAGGTGAAAACCCTTGTTGACAAGGAAGACCTGGAAAACATGTTTTATTTGTTAAGAGTACAGAGTATAAAGGCAAAATCTCAAAACAAATTTAATAAAAACCTAATCTTGTGAACTATGCGCAGTAAAACCCTGATGATGGCATTAACAGGTTGAAGATTTGTAATAATGACTGATCTATACATAAATAAACTTTTTAGTTTATCAGTGAACATGATTCAAGGTTAGAAATTAGGTTAGTGCTAAGTTCAGGCCAAATAGCACCAGGTAACAGAAAAAATTCTGATGTGCAGCACTAATAACCACCTCAGCTTGAAGACCAAGATTTGGTGAGTTTTTCAAAATTCTTGATAACTCTTAAACTTCATTTTTGTTCTTTTCTGTGACTGATAAAGTGAAACAGATGTGAAAGAAAGTAAAAATGAATCTGAAATGCAGAGATTTCAAGAACCTCCAAAGCTGCTAACAGAAGACCTGTGCTACCCTAATTTTTGAGTAAGAACTAGTCACCAACATCGAGAGAGCACAGCACACGGTTTTGTGGTGATTGCCTGTTATTTTGTATTCCATTTGATTTAATCTCATGTTTTGACATTTAACCTAGTAATCAGTGAACCAGGAAGAGCTCAGAATTAAAGAGAAAAACACCCTATTTGCAAACAATCAGTTTGCAAATAGGGTGTTTTAAAATAGTTTAAAACAATGATAAAGAAAAAATTATGTAATAATCTTAGTCTAGTGTTAAAAAACTTTTACCATTAGTGATCAATGTGTAAGCAATATTATTTGTTACCACACTGTTAATTTTCCTTGATATTTGTAACATCTGTAGGTTCTGCCGCTGGTGGTATTTGTGAGAAGTTCAGTACATTTAGTGATGGAAAAAAGAAGAGTTTGAATACTGGGGTTGTTACATTCATCAACTATAATAAAGCTGTGCCACAAAAAGTGTCTGAAATAACATTTGCCCATGAGGCAGGCCACAACTTTGGTTCTCCGGTAAGTTACTGCTCACGCTGAGGTTAAACTGTTCAGATGAATTAATTTTTAATTTTCAAACAAAAAAAAGGTCTGAAAATGTTAATCGCCATAAATTTAACTTCCCATCATATAATGTCCAAAAGTTTTGAAATTTACTCAATGTTAATTAATGACCGAATATCACAAGTTTGGTAGCCTGGTGTAGTCAGAACCCAGTTAATATATATGGTAATAGTTTCAAGTACAACTTGGCCTCATCATTTCCTGAATGAATGCTTGGTTAGTGTCTCCTAGACTCAAGAACGATTTTATCTCACTCAGTTGTTGTCCAATGTCCGAAATTTTTGGCAAAAATATCTGAAAGTTTTTGGTCTGAAATTATATGATTGTGTGATTTCAAGTTTAAGGCAATAGCATTTATAACCCTTTTTAATAACCCTATCAGCCCAAAAATACATTGAAAGGCATATTGTTGAATTCTCCCTACTGGAACCAATACATTCTTGTTACCAGTTTAGATAGGAGATCTTTTTATTCATCTTTGGTATTTTTCTCTGTTTGATCAATTTCCATTTTCTCATTACAGATAGAACTTATTTGTATGAGTTCTGTAAGGAGAAGTTAGTTAACAATAACTGTTCACTTGGCTGAAAGGGTTAAACTACAGGTTAGGTTAAAGTTGTGCCCCAAGAAATAAAAACCTAAAACCAGGAGTTTTAAAACCCTCACTGCTTTTAATTTCTTGGTAGTAAATTTAAGTTAGCAGGTACAGGTCTGTGTGCAGTGAATAAATCAGAAATTTTCAAAAATTTATATAATAGTTATCTGTGATCAGTACCAGGGTTTTCATTAACGCAAAATATTGTGTATTTTATGCATTATTTGGGACGCAAAATGGAACTTTTGTTTCTCACTGGGTTTGGTTTGGGACCCCTCATTCAAGAACGAAGTTGCCCCTGGGACCCCTCTTGGCAATTTCTACTGAAAACCCTGAGTACTAAGCCACGGATGCAACAACAGCCAGCAAGCTTTTAAATTTCACCCCAGTTGGTAAGGTGGCCAGTTTGCCGTGCGGGAGGCCCAGGTTCGATTCCTGGTGCCAAACCTTTACTCAAGTCTTAGAATAACTGAGGAGAAGGTGCTGCCTTTGCTTTAATATCAGCAAACAGTTAGGCCTTCGTGTCTTCCCAGATAAGGGTGTAAATCTGTAGACCTAGTGTCTTGCTCTCCTAATGGAGGACTTAGAATTAAAGAAAAGAGTAGGGCGATCCCGTGTCTTAGCCTGTCAACTACTAACTGAGGGCAACTGTAAAAGAATATCAATGTGAGCTGTTTATATCGTCCGGACTATCTAAGACCCCCAATACCAAAACTCTTGTGCATTACTTTGTAAGCAGTTGTTGAAAACCACTGATTGATTGACTGGGTGTTGGTTTGTAAGATAATCCAAACAATGAACATTCAGTTTATTTGATTTTTCATTTCAGCATGATCAAACTGCAGCATGTGAGCCTGGTGGCAGTGAAGGAAATTTTATTATGTTTCCTCGAGCTACCTCTGGAGACAAACCAAACAATCGCAAGTTCTCAAAATGCAGTCTCAGCAAGATGACCGGGGTTTTAGAAGTAAAAGGCATTTGTACTGATAAAAAGTGTTGCTTTATCGGTAAGAAATTCACTGAGGATAAATTAGGATAAGATTTGGGAAAAGTAAATGTTGCAGTGACCAAAGTTAGTCCAAAGAAGCTGATTGATTACTTGTAGATTGTCTCCTTCTTTCTTTTCATCAACTCCCAACTAGCTAGTTAAAGTTAAATGGTGTACAATTTTCCTTTCGATTCACTTGTCTTTTTGGAAGGCTTTTTCATTTTAACAACCTAAATTACAGTAATAAAGCGTATTAAATCGTTTTTGCGTATATGTGTGGACGTGAAAAAACGATTTTAATATGGTCTGTGTGGACTTTTTTCAAATTGGGAGAAGAAAATCTGTTTTAGAAAAATAGTTTCTTGATATGTGTGGACAGGGGTTAGAGAATGCTCCTACCAAGTCAAGATATTCTTCTCATGTCTTGCCTTTGTTATCCACAGAACCTAAGTCGGCCATCTGTGGTAACAAGGTGGTAGAAGAAGGTGAGCAGTGTGACTGTGGCTACGAGGACGAGTGTAAAGATATATGCTGTGTTGGACAGCCAATCGGTTCCGGTTCCACGATAGGCTGTAAACGAGCTGCTAATGTCAGTTGCAGGTCAGTTCAATATTGATGCTGATGATGGTGCTATAACAGTGAGATGATGGCAGTGATAACAATGGTACAGTTGAAATGATAGTGATAATGAGACGAAAAGAGCGATAGTGGCCCGAGTGATAACAGTAGTAGTATTTCGTTTACTGTTGATCAACACCTACTTAAAAGCATTTACTGTTCATTGAAAGAACGGTCTGTAAGTATGCATAAGGCTCATGTATGTTTGCTTGGCTCAGGTAGTAAGATCTCTGACTGCCATGAGGCCCTGGGTTTGCGTTGCGTGTCTAAATTGATTGATTGATAGATGAAACTGTTGGATAGTTGATTGAATGATGGATGAGTTTATTAGTTGATTGATTGGTTAATGGAACTGGTGGATGGGATGATTGGTTGATTGATACGTATGGATGGAGCTGATGGGCGAATTCATTGATTGATGGAATTGATGGATGGCTTGATTGATTGATAAAACTGATAGATTAATGGATTTGTTGATTGATGGAACTAATGGATGGATCGGTTGATTGATTGATTGATTGACAGAACTGATGTATGAATGGATTGATTGATTGACAGAACTGTTGAATGGACTGGTTGGTTGGTGGTTGATTGATGGAATTGATGGATGGTTTGATTGATTGATTGATGGAACTGATGGATGGATTGATTGATTAGTGAAACTAATAGATGGATTGGTTGATTTGTTGGTTGATGGGTGGAACTGATTGATAGATGATTAGTTGATGGATTGATTGATTGGTTTGTTGATTAAGTGAGTGAGTAATAATAAGTTTGCATTCTATCCATCAACCTAATAATACAGTGGTTTATTGTATACAGTATATAAACCTGTTAATTTTGATAATTCTACATCTATTTGTTGTAATATATTGTTCTCCATTCAGCCCTAGCGAAGGCTTTTGCTGTGATAGTAAATGCAAGTTTAAACCAGAAAACACGACCAAGTGTCTTGAGTCTGCTGACTGTAATGCGGAGTCGTACTGCAAGTAGGTCAACCACCTTAGTCTTTTCCTTGATCCACTTGCCAGTGTTGATTGTAGAGAGTGTTTGTAGTGTACTTAATGCTAGATTTGTATGCCCTATAGTAGGAATCTTGGGTAAACGCACAGAAACATAGCTCGTTATAATGTAGGTTATCCCTTTCGGAATTTAAAATTAGCAGATAGATAAAGTGCAATGTTCGTAAGGTTCTGTTTTAGATTCTTTGCTTGTAAACCAGATTTTTTTTCTGTTGATAAACTGAAATGAAAGACAGCAGCTGTTAACAGTCAACAGTAAGTTCGGTTTTTGGTAAAAAGTACCAAACTACCCAACCTACCCTCGGATTGCTGAAATACAATTTAAACAATCCGCGTATAAGAAATTAGAACTTTTGAGTTAAAGCTGAATAAGTTCTAAGTAGGGTCTTATTTGGAAAATTTAAAGTTGTTGATAGCGTCTTTTTAATCTGCATTTTTTTAGAAGAACTGTTTTGACTTTGAAATACTGTGCATCATTTGTAGCTGTGTTTGTAAATACAGACTAGCTTTATGGAATGAATAATACTTTTGTTAGTAAGACTAAAGAGCAGCACACTTAGAAGATTCACAATCAAAATCCAGATTGTAATCTGTATTCAAATCGTGAGTGGTTATTTTTGTAAGAACCTGTTTTTCTTTGTCAGACTGAATAATTTTATGCGCGTTCTTATTAAGGTGTTAAAATGCCAACTTTCAACAAGCAGGTTCTTAAATAACTACTGTAGTTTCTTATACGCGGATTTTTACTGTGTTACAATTCTGTGAGTGCTACAGGTGTAAGCCCACCGCCCTCTTATCCCGCGGCATTTTTCTCTCTTGGCAGACAGTTGGGTTTCCATACCGTCAGGCCAACGTCTTAACTGTTGCGGCAGATAGAAACCGTAACCGGTTTTACGCTGCAATTTGCGCTTCTTTTTCATTCTTTTGTACCCCACCTTTATTCTCTCTCTTCTCGAAATACTGGCACTCACAGTTGATCTCTAGTGTATATAGCCCTACCACCAATCTATCAGTTAATAGAGACTTTAAGCATGAGAAGTTCGTGTTCCCACAGATACCAACTGGAAATCAAATATCAGTCGTTGACGTGTGCTTTTACACGTCACGCGGTCGTGGTGATCATCACGGAGGCCGCCAAGATGCTGTTCACGTCCGTGGCGATAACGACGACCGCGTGACGTGTAAAAGCACACGTCAAATACTAATATTTGGTTTCAGGTCGACGTTCGTGGCAACACGCACACATGTCTGGTGCTAAAGGCCTCTAATAGGAACCTTAAGCTTCGAATTAAGATGGCAACATCGCCAACCAATGGCAGAGAACATTAATGAATACATTAGCACGCAGTCGGAACGCGCCGTGCTGGTCACCTGCAGGGCACCGTCATGAAAATGACAACGTGAAAAACTCAACTTTGAAGTTTCTACGACTTAAAGATGATCTTCAGAAATTTGTCATTCTTCATTAAATTTCTATCATCTTCAGACAAACACTTGTGTCTTTTTGTGTTCACAAGCGTAGCTCGGACAAAAGAAAAAGCAAACCACTGTAGCTACAGTTTGATCGGAAAGATTAAGCAAGAAGTGATTTTAAAGCCGTCGTCGTTGCCGGTGTTGCCGTGGTGATGGTTTAACCCAAAGACGATTAAGAACGTTTTAACACTTGATAACACAAACTTCTGTTACAGCGGTGTTAGTGCGAAGTGCCCTAGTCCAGCGCCGAAATTGAATGGCACACTGTGCAATGAGAACCGCAGTATATGTGTTTCAGGGGTAAGTTTCACAAATTTAAGCAAGAATAATCAAAAATAGATAAAGTACGAAATAATGCAGAGACATGGCTCGAGAAAAAACGAAGCCCCTGATGGGAATCGAACCTAAGACTTTCCGTATACCAGTCGGACGCTCTGCCACTGAGCTAAATAAATTGGGTTGTGACGTGCACGGACCACCTGAATGCCAAGGCGTATGTATCTTGGGCTCGATTCACATCAGGAATTCGCTTTTTTCCGAGTTACGTTTCGGCATCATTAAGTAACCTGATGTTGACAAGTATACGTTACAAATAATGTAGAAAGTAAAAAATTTCACAAACTCACCAACCAAGATCTTTTACTCGCATATAGTTCCAGGTTCTGTACAGTACCGTCCAGAGATATTGTAACGTCGGCCCGCGGGATTGACCCGTGGTCCCGTCCCGTCGACCCGTATCCCGTGAAGCACGGGATTTTACCCGCGGGTTTTGTCCCGTTACTGTCCGGTTGCTGAAAATCGTCCCTTACCGACCCGCGGGTCAAAATCAATGGTGCGATTATAAAGTCCTGTAAGACTTATCACCTTTCAAGTTTTTAATTAAAGATTGTTTGTTTGGATATTTTGGCAAAGCACCAGATAAAGACGATAATTTGCCGTGTCGAGCTGAAAACTGAATGTCAGTTGAACTGAAGTTTTATGTTTGTTGCGATCTTCCGAAAACTGTGTTTACTTTGAATGTCAAATGATGCGCTGAAAATTTTATTTTGATTGTCTACCCCGTCTTATTTGTCGCGATGCTCTAAAAACTATTGTTACTTTGACTGTCAATAGAAGTTTAATTGCCTCGATCTGCTGAATTCTATTTTTACATTGTTCGTCAATCGATGTTTAATTTTCTGCTTTCTGCTGAAACCTTATTTTACTTTGATCGTTTTAATTGCCGTGACGTATACCTTTCACTTTGACATTAACTATTTTAAAAGTAGTCAAAATGTCGACTGCATTTTTATGAAGCCTTTGTTTCCTGCGGTAAATGTTTTAACTCGTCCTTTGAATTGGCAAGTGTCGGAAAGGAACTGTGGTTATCTTGAATTAGCATCACTATTAGAAACGGCATTATTCATGCTAGTGTTCGAAATATAATTACAGTGGAATCCCGGTTTAACGATATGCCAAGGGGGTGTCAAAATTATATCGTTAAACCGGGATATCGTTATACCGAGATTCCCGGTATAAAGATATTGTGAGAAAATTTCTAAAAATATCGTTATACCGGGAAAAAGGTTACGTACACGTTTTTACTCAATGTTCACTGATCGATAAATTTGTAACTAATACTTTGTAATATCAATTGATTCACAAAATAAATAATGATATAAAGCGATTTAAAACACAATCAGCATTCATGGCTGCTGGAGTGTAAGCAAGAACAATGATTACTGACAGAGGCATTGATGTTTATTAAGTAAAGTTTGTTTTGTTATAAAACCAGCATTTCCTGTGGTCTATCATGTTGATTTTATTGTTATAACGGGAAAGGTTTTGCTCTCGGGGAACATATCCCCATCGTTAAACCGAATATCGTTAAACCGGGATTCTGCCCCACACATTTTACTATAACTTTTGCCGGAGAAACGAATGTTTATCGTTATACCGGGAACATCGTTAAACCAAAGATCGTTAAACCGGGATTCCACTGTACCTGCATGGCAGGATGCAGGGCGTTCTTGGTGCATAACCTAGGATCTTGGAAACCAAACCAGGCCTCCAGTCATGTCATTAGATAGAAATGATTAAATTTTGTTAGCAGTTAAGGCATACGCAGAGCCATTTGACGAGTTTGCTAACCAGGAACAAAATTTTACTGTATACAAAGGAGATAGAATATAAAATTACAGGAACGTTAAAAGTGTTTAAAAGGAAATGCAGATCTATGAAAGCAAGTTTACTTTTTGGTATAAAATTCCTGAAAGGTCTTCTTGTTGTTTTTCGTAGTCTTGCAGTGGTTCAATCTGTAGCAAGTTTGGCAAACAGGAATGCCAGTGCGATTCGGAGGAGTTCCGTTGTCACGTGTGTTGTAAGGCGGAAGATGGCGTTTGCAAGCCCACTAAAGAAATCAAGGACATGCCCGAGTTAAAACAGAGTCCCGGGGCGCCCTGTAACAACTTCAACGGCTACTGCGATGTGTTTCTGAAGTGTCGCAAGGTGGATGCAGATGGACCGTTGGCACGGCTCAAGAACATGTTCTTCAGCAAGCAGGCAATCATGGGGTATGTGGAGTGGATCAAGACCTACTGGTGGGCTGTCGTGTTGATGGGCGTTGGCCTGATACTCTTAATGGCTGGTGAGTAGCACAGAAACCGCAGTTTAATTTTTAAAACTTTATAAGTTTTTCCGTAACAGGGAGAGAGCCTTGCATGTCGTTAACCCCTTAACAAACACGACTACATTTAAGAACCCCAACTGGTTGGAGGCAGACTAGTTGGCTATTTCCAACGTATAGTGGATTTGACTCTGGGATCACCAAAGCCAAATCATGTCAGTGATCAGAGTGGGATTTGAACCCGGGGCAACCGCTTGCAAATCTGGCACCCAAACCACTGAGCCTCTTGTTCTTGAAGCACCGGTAGAAAATAAGTTTAGGCAAAAAAGTTCCTGTTTTGGAAAGTTCTCCAAATTTCTGGAGGTTTTGAAAATCCAATCAAAATATTCCAGTATCAGTCTCAGAGTACAGGAAACACTCTGCAAAAAATAAAATAGGCGTAATCAATCTTTCGATCCGACCAATACATTTTCAGATAATTGATTTTTTGAAAGTTACTTTTCGGGATATTATTCCCGTAATTAATCTGATGTTTGTACCGTATACGGCGGTGCAGTGGCCGAGCGGTTAGCGTGTTCGACTCGTAATCCTAGGGTCGCGAGTTCGAGTCCCGGTCAGACCACTGTGTTGTGTCCTTGAGCAAGACACTTTACCCGACTTGTTCAAGTCAACTCAGCTGTTTAAATGAGTACCAACGTCTGCTGGGGGCTAACCTGTGATTGATAAGTTTCCTGTCCAGGAGAGCTTTTGGAGACCTTTAGATTCTGCAACGAGCAGGAGTACCAATTTTTGCCCATCGTTATACTGCGCTTGCGAAGAAGTTACACCTTCTCGTGTTGCCAAAATCTCGTAGCCCAGGCGCCGAGTTTTTATGCAAATCTTGTTGCAAACGAGAGGCGGCAACGAGACTTTGGGAAACCCAACGAGATGGCGCGATTTCTTCGCAATTTCTGGCACGCGCAGTAAGACGAAAAGGGGAAACTCGTACTTGTAGTATCTAGTGACTCTGTTCCGCTTAACATTAAGCGTCGGGTTAATGGTCCAGTTGGCTTGAGAAAAGGATTTAGCTTGATTTAGTATGTACCGTCCGTATATGGGAACTCGAGTGTGATATGCGGTTTGTGGTTTTCAGGATTCATCAAACTGTGCAGTGTCCACACACCCAGCAGTAACCCTAACCGCAAACCCGCCAGACAGCTCACTCTTCGGAGACAGCAGCAGCAGCAGCGGCAGCAGCAGCAACGGATGGCAGCCAGAAATCAGAACGCCGCGCAAGCACGTGCGCCACCGCCCAACAACCCTCAGTACAACCAGCCACGGGCCGCCCATGGGGGGAACCCACGCCATTCACAGGGGTTCTATGAGGACCCCCCTCCGTACCCTGGTAGTATTGAGTTACACCCTGGTCGCTACTAGGGCCAATGTTTGTTTCCCATACTGGTCCAATAGTTGTCACCTGGCTGGCCAGATCATTCAGTTTAACACGAGTTAGGCAATTTGTTATATGGAATAAGTATTGTAGAAATGCGCCGACACAATATCGATTATACATATTTGCACGGAATCACATTTTTTTGCAGCACAGACTTGCGCAAAAGGCTTGACACATTTTGTTCTGTTTCTAGCACGACCTGTTAGTTCTTGCTACGCGCCCGATCACGTGCCCCTCACGAGGGCTGTAAAACTTTTTGTAATGCGTTGATATCGGCAATATATAAGTTTTTTCTTTCGTAAGTGGTTGTTAACTCTTTTTTTAGTTTTCTTTTCACTCGATGTGAAAAATCTTAATTAGATTTCGTTTATGATATTTTGTCAGTGTTGGTTGTTGACAGCATTTTAAGCATAATTTCGACTTTTCAAGTGAATAAGCGCTAGACATTTTAATTTAGATAACTTGTTATCGTACGCTCCGGTTTAAACGGAAAAAAGAAGTCGGAAATGGTACAGTTTATTCGGTTGACCATGTAGCTCAAATAAAGTAACACTCGTTTGTAGTCTACATTCCTTCTTCTTGAATTTTTAGTTTTTAGATTAGTTAAAAAAATGGCAGAATCATTTTGTGCTGACGTGTTTAGGCAAGCGTAGATGCTGAGCAGTCAGCACTATCTAGAGTATGTTCCAAACAGATGGTACAAAACACCCATCGGGTCAGGCTCGCCCTACTCCGCTCTTCCTGCCCCTAAGGATACTATCACAGATGAATCCATAGAAACTTAGTCACAAGATATCTACTGCACAGCTAGTATAAAAACGTTTTGATATTTACCATTCTTCTAGACTTATAAATCTAAGAATGAGGTAGACGTGTTTTAGTTTTTGTAGGCTGACTAAACTGCATCACTCGAGGGGAAAAGTTGCTATATCGCTTTTAATTTTTCCATTTCCCAGTAGAATTCTGCTGAATACAATTAAAACTCACGAGTAAGAACTTACATCAGTTTCCAGGGTTAGCCTTAAAGGTTATAGGTTCGAAATATATTTAAAATGACAATGTTCACTTTTTGATCAAACAAATATTCGGCATTCCTTCACTCGATATTCATTTCGTTCCTCGAGCGTACATTTAGTCAGTCTTACAGCTTGTATTAAGAATTCTTTAGATTTGTAGGTCTGGAATTTGATAAGGATTGAGAAAGATTTTTGATAGTTTTTGTAGAACAACTGTACAAATCCTATGGGAAATGTAAACTTTGAAAGCGCAGACCTCTTTGTTAAAAGGGCTATCTAATCTTGCTTCGCCTCTAATTTTTCTACGGACCAAAACATACGACATTATTTTTTGATCTCCGTGGTTAATGAATTGTGTAATGTTTATTTTAACAAATAGAATAAAAAACTTGCTTCAAAGAGAAACGTTTGTCGTCCTTATATAAGAAAAGATAAAATTGTATCAGTAGCAAAACTGACAGTTTTGTTGATAAACCTTTTTTCATTTTTTAGATACTGGTGAAACACCAAAGACTTTTACTAAAAAATCATATCTTCATCGCGCGCGGTAAAGGTACTATTTTTATCTTTCACGTGTAAAGATCTTGGTGTCACCATGGTTACTAAAACGAATAGCCAATTGAAAGACGGGCGCGCGGCCAGTTTTTTAAAAAAGTTGTGTTTGATGTAAGAATTTCATTAACATCTATAAGATGAACAGAACAATACGGACATGGCTTCATACTGAAAGTATCTATCACTAGTGAGCGAAGCGAACCTTCGAAGATAAAATTCGTATCCCAGCGAGGCCAATTTAAAATTATCTATTTAGACAAGATGGAGGGTCTGAAGGGGGTTAACTGACAACTGACAATTGGGCAAAAATATTACTGACAAATAGCCGAAACTGACAACTGACATTTTTGTTGGCAACTGACAACTGACAAATAACTGAAAGCGGTAGCAAACATCTTTTAAAACTGTTTTATTTCGGAAAGAACTAGAAACTTGTTTTTAATATTTGTAAAGGTTTGTTTTGCAACCTATAACGTGCAAAAAAACTATAAAGCGCACTATTAAAGTCAGTCAGCCGTGTAAACTGCCACCGTTCCGAAACAAATAGCTTTTGGCTAAAGGTA
>JANVCF010131090.1:0-11741 GCA_025388745.1 Hydrozoanthus gracilis
ATAACAAAGTTTGACAATTTTTATTCACCGCTGCTCATCATTTAGAATGGGTCTATCAATTTTACTGAAAAATAAAGTTCTTGTCATAGGCACTTTAAGCACCCCTTATACTACGCTTATAAATATTCTGTACAAGTTCTGTAGAAGTGATAGTTTTCATGTCTATTTGTTTAGTTATAAATGGTCCTCAACTACTATAAACCAGTTGCTACAAAATTTCCTGCGTTGTAGTGCCTTTTGTGTTTCTACCGTAGGACACCAGTTTTCCTCCAGCTTTCTCCCCAGTAAACACCACGAAAAACTCAGCGAGTTGTTGTATCCAGTTACCAGCGGTCCGTACAAGTGGACACCATGTTACAGAGCAAGTAATAACGGCTGGAGCAGCAGCACCTTTCATTCAAACTGCAACAACAGAGGCGAGACGATCACCTTGATAAAAAAAGGAAACTACCTTTTTGGTGGTTATACTGACGCAGAGTGGCGTAAGTACCGATACTAGTATGTGTGTCTAAGTATGAAAGAATGTTACAATTGTGCTACGAGAATGAGATACATAACACTTAATCAAGGTGCATAAAACACTACTAAGGTTTTACGTCTTAGCGATCATAAGACATGTAATACAGTACATCTATATTAACATTATTTCTAGAGAATATTTCAGGTTACTAGTTTTGTAGTATAAAAGATATATATCACTGTGGCGTTTGCCACTGACCATGTATAAAACCACATAGTATAGTCAGTAGACGATCAGCCATTTTGTTTTAAATTGGCAATTGAACAGAGCGAATACTTACATTCATTACCCGCTAAGTAGGGCCTTGTTATAGGCTTGCGTACCCTTTCATCTTTCTTTATTCGGTATTTGCACCATAGTTTACACTTTAATTCGTAATTTTGCTTTGCCCTACTCGCGTTGTTCTCCTAAAGACGTTGATTTTGTCAATGAGTCGTCGTTTTAGAGCAAAATGAGTTAAAACTTATGGTATGCTTGTATTGTTTTCTTATAATTATATATAAATTACATGTATGTTTTGTTACTACTATTACTGAAAGAATTAATGTAGCACTTTTGGAGTTGTAGATAAAGATGAATGATTTGTTCATTTTGTTTTATACAGGTTCCAGCAGTGCGTATGTATATTCCGTCAACTCCTTCCTTTTCTCCTTTGTCAACAAATACAACCTTTCACCTTTTAAGAAGATAAGAAACGACAGAACTTCCAATGCCATATACGATTCGTCAAGCTACGGGCCAACGTTTGGTGGTGGTCATGATATCTACATTGCTGACGAGGCAACCAGTTCCAAAAACTCGCACTCCAACCCTGGACATACTTTCCCCCCACCTCCTGGATACAGTTATGGTTCTTCTAGCACCCAATCGCTTCTGGCCGGATCCTATTCCTTTTATCCATCAGATGTGGAGGTGCTCTACAAAACCGAGTCTCTATCGACCTAACACAACACATCAGTTCCCTAATCATCTCCCAGTGCACACAAAATGGTTTTAACATCATTAAAGTCATCAACGGGTTTTTTCTTTTGTTTTGGTTACACTTTTGATCAAACAATGTTAGGAAATCTTCCTTTTTCATTTGTATATTGCCATCACTAAAATGCATTCTTTTAGCTTGAAAAAGTTTGATAAATCTAAATTCACAGACAGCAACTGAGTAACAAGAATAACGTATTGGCTAGAACATTTCCTAATCACCAGTAGCCCATAGGAAACCCAATTTGTCATAAAAAACACGTTAACTTTGTTGTGTAGCAATAAACAACAACTTACTGTTTCAAACATTAAAAGATATGACAAGCAAATTCTATTGTTCTAGCTTATCGCAATTAGATTCGGCACACGTCTGAACGGTACCTTAATTCCTTAACATGTCGTTTTGTTAACTTAAAAAGCTCTAGCAATGTCCAATGTCCACAATCAGTTATCCATAAAACATCTTCTCATAAACTGAGACTGGGAGTCAAGTGCTGCATGTTCGGTCTAACTTAAGTTTCTGATGGTTTGGGCTTCGAAATGATATTAAAGTGCTACTGAAGCAAAATCTTCAAATTAGTTTAAAATATATCTAAAGTAAAAGTTTGACCCGTACAACTTCCGCCTCGACACTTGTTACTAGTTTTAAACATAGGTTTCGCGAAGAATTTACGAACACGAAGTACCTGTTTTAGTGACAAAACTGCGAAAACATTTTAAGTTCAATAGGTATATGCGCTTGATGTCCATTATTTGAAATGTGGATCAATCTTGCTTTCCCGGTCAAATTCATATGATCATGGCGATGTTTGCATGGCTCGTGGCCCAGTGTTTGAGCACAAAACTCTCTACTGTAGTTCGCTGTAAACGCCAGTATAGAGCAGCTTTGAGTCCTTTCAAACCATGTGACGTCATCTTAAATCGCTAACTACCGTTGCATGTTTTGAATTCTAATCGCACTGAATGCACTACTTTTAAAGCTTATTTCACGAACTTGAGAGGGCCTGGTAAGCACTTTTAACCATTCAAAATCGAATATAGAACTGTTAGAATAGCCCTTGGAGCTTTAAAGATAAACAAAAATGGCTTCGGTACCACTTTAAGATGTCTAATAGCGAGAAAAAAACTTTGCGGGATTTATAACGATACTTTTATTCTCAAAATAGAAGGATGATGTGTAAACGGCCAAGTTTTTTACCCTTTTTTACCTTTACGTTGTTCAGTTACTGTGCTCACTTAGCGGGTGGCTTCTCCTAAATTGTTCTACAATTGGTACAGGTCTTATTGAAGCCGAAACCAGTTGTGGATTTGCACACAGTTGGGAATCCTGCTGATGAACATTTACTCTTGCTATTTTCAAGTTCAGCAACATATTCAGTTTCGTCTTAACTTGTTTAAATATGACGGTAATCTTTGTTTGTAAGCACGCGCTTTTAGTTTCTTTATTAGTTTCTATACGCGCGCGTTTCTTGTTACTTACCATAGCAGTCTATTTTGGTATTCGTGTATCTAATGGTTGCTGACCTTCAATTGCCCTTATGAAGGCGAATCAATATTCACCAAATACATGTACGTTAAATTGACAACTTGTTTTTGTTTTGTGTTTAATTTTGTAATCGTTCAGGAAAGAGTTTAGCTAGTTTATGTCGCATATCAAGAAAAAAAATTTGGTTGCCAGACAACTGTTGGTTTGTGTAAAACTAGTCCTAGTTTCTAAAAAGAAAAACAAAATAAAAAAAATTGACGCTGTTTTGCCGATCTCAATTTTTTCAGGACATACACGGTTAAATGTACTAAAAATCCGTCCGAAAATATGAGACAGGTGCACTACTAATATCTCAGGTTATGAGGTGAATAGCTTTTCTCCGGGTTATCCGGTTTTCCTCTCTCTACAAAATCAAATTTCACGCCGAGGCCTTTGCCGTCGAGCGAACAAACAAAAGCCACTGGCTTGGGGAACGGGTAACCACTCCCAATGTAGGAATAGGTGACATTCAAAAGTTTTCTCCATAGATGGAGTCAGTGAGGTTAAGATGGGAGGCTTCAAATTCGCTCATGGCCTCTCTCATTCTGCTTCTTTCTTATATATACGCTTTAAAATATGCGTTTACAAGGAAACCTAGTTTGAACGACAAGCTTTATTTCATTTACAATCTCCCGGCAAATCATTTTTTATTCACTTAAACCTACTTTTAAGGTCTGTGAAACTTTGCATCTAATCCATCAATTGGTAAAACTATTAATCCAGTCATACTAATTTTACGATTAAGATTTTATGTTTATGAACCAAATAGCCACGAGGCCAAACGAGATTTAAGTTTAACACTAATATAATAGGCCGCCATCAAGTCAAGTTTAAATGACATTTGAGATAATATAATATTCTTTCAAAATATCTCGATGACCTTTAAGTTACTGGGCTTTTCAACAACTCGAGGGAGTTCTTCCTGATGAAATATTGCCTTTCATTTGTTGGGTCGGCAGGTTATGTAAAGGTTATGGTTCAGTCTTGTGTCGTGCAAACATTGACGGCAGTCGCAGACAAAGAAAAACTATTAACAAGAAACCAAAGCACTTGAAGAAAGGATACAAATTAAGCACATATTCTATCGGTCGAAACAGTTTGCTTTTCTACAACAAATTTGGTAAAATCTATATCATTATTCCCCTTAGGGTAAGTTCCTATTGTGAGATGTTAAATTTGACGCTTTTCTTTTCAGTATTTATCCACTATAATTTATCTCCCCTTCGGGAATGGGTTTAAAAACATCCAAAGCTACAGAAACTAGTCGCGAAATGACTTGGGAACTGTTAATAAAAACAATACGTTGAAGAATCAGGACTATTTTTGTGAATGATCATGAGGATTTGCATGTATATGGATAAGTTTTAAGCAATAACAACTTTACTAAGATTATTTTCATAAACATGACAACCAGATGTTGAGCTTATTTTGCTTATTTCTCAATTGTTCAGTTTGTATTTAGCGTGACCGATCGTCTGATCAGGTTAAAGGTTTAATTCCTAAATAAGTCTTGCTTTTTACAAAGACAGCGGCCGTAATAGTACGAAAAATTAAGTATTACGTAGAAAGATGAACGAGAAAAACGTCTGAGTAAAGAAATGTCTCTACTTGGTGAGTTAAGCGGCAGTTTGCCAAATGCTACTGCTTGTTGATTTAGCAATGAGTTACTCAGCAGGCAACCTTCGGAAAACCTTTTTCACTGCGGGTGAAAACACTGAAGCAATATTTGGTATGTGGCATACGATATTGCAACGACCAAAAATAACCCAAAGAAGGACAGGATAAATTTACTCGCCGTTTGGTGGTAGCAGAGAGAGAGCATTGAGCTCGCTAAGGAAATTGACCAAGTCGATCATGGCTGAAGGAGAAACCAAAGCCCGCAAAGTCTCTTGCATTCTGGGAACGAGTACTCTTAATCTCGTAATAACACTAAGTGCAATTGGTTGTTTCGCCTACTCAACTTACTCGTTAAATAACCGAGTCTCCGTTTTGGAAGAAAAACTTGGGCAAACACAAATCTTCGAAAACGGCAAACGAATGACGCGATCCGTGAGCCAAAAACGTTCACTTAAACCTTGTGAAGAGTGCAGAAAAGTTTGTATTGCTATGATTGGGAAAAGAAAGGTGAGTTTTTCAGTTGAAAGTCCAAAGAAACTAATCGGTTGTGTAACAAATGTTTTTAATGAATATTGCTTGTTAATGAAACCTTGAGAGTGCGCTACCAGCTTTTAAAGAAGGGAAAGTATGCAACTTTTGAAAATTTTCTTTTATGTTTATTAATGAATTAGCAAATGTGCAGCTTTGTGTAGAGACTGTTGGTTTGCCGTTAGTTTGCATTCTTAACCCTTGTTCCCAAGTTTTAGAATAGATTAAGCGAAAGGGTGCGAAGAGACCTCAGTTACTATGTTTTTTAACCGATTTCCACTGAAAAAGTTTAGGGGCTACGAGAACAGTAAACTCAAACTAAATGATGCATAGTTTAAGACCAAATTAACTTTGAAGATATAGGGTCAAAAGGCAAAATATATGAGACTCAGTACTAAGGCGGTGATGGATGCAATTTAGTTTGAATTACAAACTAAGTGTGAGGAGTTTTTGTTTTCAATTTATAGACAACGGTTTCAATAAAAAGGTACACACTTTCTACTTGTTAAACTCTTAATTTTGTGGGTAAATGTATAGAACCTCAAGCGTTCATTCTATTTCCTACAGAAGAAATAGTAAACCCTTTGAACAAATGTATATGGGAGGTTGGTAGTTCCACAAATTGAACAATGCTCTCATTAAACGAAAATTTAGACACATTTCTGTAGAAAAAAATTCGGACATTCTGATCTTTAATTTCCTTATAACGATAACATTTTTAACCATAATTTTTGTGAGCTTCAGGTACTCAATTTCACTTCTTTTTGTTTATTCGTATTTTGGTTTTGCCCGTTCCATTTTGTTCGTTTCCTTGATAGTCTGGGCTTTTAATCTAATCAAAACTTTTATTTTGCTCAACGTAAATTTTCACACTTAAAAGTCGGATCGTGATAACAAATTTTGTTCTGCGTAGCGCGCTAAGTTTTTAGTTGCGTTGCCTTAAGATTTTGTTCGCCGTTCTCTTTAATTTCTGCTTACTAAGCATCTCATGATTATTTCAAACCATTCACCCTAAAACGCGAGTTGAAATTGTGGTTATTGATTACGCAGCAACAGCATTACTTCAGTTGAAATAGATTTTGAAAGAAAATCAAATTTACCAAACATTTCCATGTGGAGTGAGCTATGAAGCTCATTTATGTATATAAAGGTATAACTTTTTTTGTCTCTGTGCTTAACATGCAACATAACATATATGATTTTAAGTAACATCTTCTTCTTTTCATGAACATTTTTACTGCGCATTTAATACGTACCAACAAATTATTTTTGTCTGTATCGATTTCAACTTTGCAGTAGCTCACGGCAATTATACTGTTTCTTTTTCCACAACAAAAAGAAGACTAAAGAAAAAGTTCAATTTTAATTTCAATGGAAAAAAATGTGCTTTGAAGAGAAATTGACATTATTGCCGATTAACCCCAAACCGCATCTCTTCTTGTTTCAACCCATTTCCCCCCAGGTCACAAAGATGACATTCTTGTTCAAAACAACAGCTTGACATCAGCGGCCAGCGCCGCATGCTTCGGTTATTTTTGTACCTGGCCTGGTGGTGGCATTCCTTTATTCGTAAAACTGGTACGACCAAGTTTTGTGCTTTGTGTTAGTTTTCTCCAGGTCATTTCTCTTCTCATTACTGAAAGACATTTTTAATCCGGGTCCTCGCTATAAAATCCGATAAAAGTTCAAATCGCTGCCTCAATATTGAAATAATAAGGTTATGGCTCTACCCATAAAATTCTAACATTTTTGACAATATTTTAAACAGCAAAGGGATCGAAAGTGCTGCCCTGTCGACAAAAGAAAAATGTTTGGTTTTTAAGGCTGTAAAAATAGTTTTAGAATTTATTCTGGATTGAAAAACGAGGGTAATAGTTTGCATAAACAAATCTCAGAGGGTAAGCGATGTTTAAATTGGTATATCTTGGGTTTTTGTCAAGACAATAATTTCATTTTCAAACAATTATTTCTGTTTTTTTAGGTTAACGGCAGTGACACCATCTGTCTGAGAGGTAAGTTGCTGTGTTGGGTGGTAACTCTACATTAGCAAACATGTTCAGAAAGCGATTTCAATAAGTATCATCATACGCGTTAAATATATTTTCTTGCTTTTCGTTTCTTCAAAAGCCAATCAGTTATGATCCCAAAACTATAAACAAAGTTTTAATAACAGCAATGGTTCCTTATTCTACGAAAAACGTTTTCAGTATTATTGTCTGCAAGTGGAACGAAATCGACGCCAGTGTGACCCTGAGTGGTTTCTTGTTGGTTCTGGATTTTTATTGAATAACTGCACGTCAACACCTCGACGCGACATTTGATTTATCTTTGCATTCCCTGTGGTATTGCTGACATTTAAATTGATTGGTTATCATGTTATTAAGAGTATTTTGAGCGAGGAAAATCATGTGATTATTTGCTAATAGTAAACTTGAAAAAAGGTTAGAGTAAGTGAAAGCCAAATGAAGTCTTATCGTCTTGTTCGTTCGATCTTTTCTTTTTAGAACTTGATCGTTATTTGAACAATGGCACTCTTTGTGTCATGATAGAAAACTTGTAACCTTGCTCAGTTAGATGCCTGATGAGTGTAGCTATCATCATACTCTAGCTGTCTGGTTTGTGGTCATCCATTTTGGTTTTCTTACTTCTGCTTAAAACTTTTAAATCGAGTAGTTTATTCAGCTTGGCTTGCTTCTTTACCACAATTTTGTTGCCTAAGTGTTTTTCTAAGCATCAGATTCTCCTCACATTAAACCAGAACAAAAGTGCTCTTCAAAGGCATTTAGCTGGTTCTTTGACCAAATTTTTAGTTTTTGAATTGTTGTTATATTTGCAAAAATAACCTCTGTTCAGAGAACTCCGTTCGATATTATTTTCTCTTCGCTTAATTTCCCTTTTTTGCGCCAAAAGGTTGCTTCGGAAACGACTCTAATCTGACTGGTTTTGGATGCTTTTAAGCCCATTAAAATCACCTCATTATATTTGCACTGGAGTGACATTTGTGCACCGTTGCTACACAACTTTCATTCAAGTTACAAAAAATTGCACAATTTTTCATTCAAGTTACAAAAAATTGCACAATTTTTAATTCAAGTTACAAAAAAATTGCACTCCTCTTTTAACCAAACAAAATCAAGTAACTTTTTATGTGCATTTTTGCTCTTCATTTTTTTACGTCTAGTTTTTGTCGAAGTTGTTAAAAAAGGTCAGTTTTAACAAACGTTTGAAAGTACTTTTTCATATGTTACTCAATAAGTGTTTACAAAATAAATTTACACTCCATTTCGGGTCCTTCAGGCCAACAAAAAATTTAACAGTTCCATGAGAGGCCTGTGGTGAATGCACAGGAGTCCATCATATATAGCTCTAAGGGCTCAGCCGTCCTAAGTCGGTGAACCCAGAAGGTTTCTTGTTCCAAAACTTCAGGTCCAAGAGGACCACGAGGACGTAGGGGAAGGCAAGGTTTGAGGGGATATCGCGGCCGTCCTGGAAAGAAGGGTCCCAAAGGTACTCAAGGTCCCCGAGGATTAAGGGGACCAGCAGGGAGGCAACTAACCGGGAACAATGCAACAATCTTCGACAAATTAGGTAACAATTAGTTAACGTGCCTCATTGTGGTAGATATTTCCTGCTCATTTCAGCAAATTACAAAGAGAACAGATGGGCTCACAAAACTATTGTATTTCCAGAATTTAAAGTCGTATTAAAATCAGAGTAACGGCAATTTTTAAAACCGAAACAGAGTTCAGCGTGATCAGTAACTCAAGGCGTTAGGATGTTTACCTGCTTTTGCATCTGTGGTCGGAATTTAAGTTCTTAGCTTATTTGCCATTGGTTAAGTGCTTCTGCGCACTTGTGGAAGTATTGTCGGCTGATTTCATCGCCAGCACAAACGATCATTCATATTATTAAGGCAAGCCAACGAAAAATCAGCAGGTCAATCTTGCAAGTTGAAATTGTTTTTGTACTCTCTATTAGTTCCGTGAACTTATCATCTTACCTAACTCAGTTCCAACAACAGATTTATTGCGTTGCAACCTTGGAGGTTGACGAAAAATGTTTAATTCAAAACATAATCTTAATCTTTTAAGAACTATGATCTTTAGCTCTATTTACGTCACTTGTAAGCTATAGTAGAAGCAATAGATTAAAGACAACAAGAAATAATTGAATCTACAAAACGCACCTTAAATACTTTATCATTACTCTTTCTTAATTTTGATGAAATCGTTTCACAGCGGTTCCTCGACTTGAAAGGAAGCCGCCGGCGTTAATTACTGTCAACGAGAATGATGATGTGGCCATCGGGTGCAAAGCCATAGGATTTCCTTTACCTGATGTCACGTGGTTAAAAGGTATACGACGATTGGAGAGGGAGATGTATGAACCAGACAATGGAACTCTCACTATCCGGGATATCAAGTTTGCAGATCGTGGTACTTACCGTTGTGAGGCTCGAAGCTTTGTTGGAAGTGCTAAATCTACGACTATAATCATTGTTGAAGGTAGAATTGAAGAACAAAAAAATTCTTAATCACCGGCAGTTTCATGCTCAGATGATGAGTCTTTACTATAATGTTAACAAGATTATAGACCTCATGATTTTTGATTGCAGCTGTGGATAGCTTATATTAACACACTTAATGTGAAAACTTTTTATCCTAGCTCTAATTTATGCGTTTTTTTTCTTGCTTTGATGACTAATTCAAAGAATTAATTCTAGGAAGTTTACCAGAACAAAACTTTAGTTAGCTAGTGTTGGTGTTGATTGACTTGGACAAGTTTGTAAAAACATTTCTCTAGGTAAACCATATGAATTGTCTTTTAAGTTACTATACCATATCGTGTTCTTGAACAAGATACTTTTAAAAACCTGTCTTGTTTCTGTCAACTCAGATGTAGAACCAGCTTTTGGCGGAAAACCTGCGAAGGGGTAGTGTCCTTTCCAAAGGAAGCATTAGTACAAAAGAAAACTTAAGTTCATTTTCTTTTCTTAAAGATCTAAATCGGTTACTCTTCGGTGACCACATCTGGGCAAAGAAATCATTTTGAAATTGTTCTGAATGCAATAAGTATTTGTTTACAATTCTCTTACGGTTCTCTTGCAGTTCCTCCGCGGTTTGCAGTACCTAGCGAGATTTACCATACCGGATACGAGGGTTGGGATACAACTTTGACATGCAATATTTTCGGATATCCACCACCACGAATAACATGGTCACGAGCATGGCAACATATGTCTGGGGATCGTCACGTGACTGCAGGTAAAGAACTGATAATCAAGAAGACTGTGTACGAGGATGCAGGTCCGTACATGTGCCGTGGAACCAACAAGCTGGGAACAGTGTTCGCTATGATTGTGTTGCGTGTTGATCCTGTTGGTAAGGCATTTACCTTAACTCTGCATTGCCGTTTCTTGTTCAAGCGATAGCAAAACATTGCGTCAGCACTTTCCATTAAAGCATTATTTTAAGCTCATATAATTAAAAATGATACCAGTTTGATTTAAAGAAATTCTTTAATTAACTTACAACGAGCTGAAACTGTTACGATTTTGAGGCAACTAAAACAATTAACAAACAAAATTTCTAATTTAAGAAAACCAGAAATTAACGAGAATTCTTGATTCAGTTTTAAGAATTTAGGATTTTTTTGTGTTAGGAAATTTCCAGAATTTTTCTTATAACTGATCGGTGCTTGTTCTTTCTCCTTTTCTTAGTTAAACCAACTATTACAGTTACCCCACGCAAGTTAGTTAAAGTTCGGTCTATCAAAGATGTGGTAGGAGTCAAGTGTGCAGCAAAGGGATCTCCAATACCCAGCGTGGAATGGAGCAAGGAGGGACGAGTACTGTCCATTAGAAGCTTTTTGACAGGCAAACACAGGGAGCGGTCCAGTGAGCTTGTAATCCCCAACTTTCAACCCAGTGATGTAGGCACCTATACGTGCACTGCCAGGAATTATGAGGACGGCATTGTTGAGGCGCAGACCTACATTGGTATAAAATGGTTTTGATTTTAGTTATTTAGTACCATAACCATCAGAATTTGGAAAGAAAGAGAGCACTAAGTATTTGATTTGCTTGCTGTTAACTAAACAAAAAAAAACAGTGAAACAAACTCATTTTCATTTTTTGTTGCTTTTACTCGTTTTTCTTCTTTTGTTATAATGCTGCGAGCAGCGTTCCTTTGAAAAATAAAAACAGCTATTGTAAAATACTTTCATAGAAAATATATGGTAGGGTGAAGTACAAGAAGGTGCCTCCGCGATAGTATTGTATTTTTTTGCTGATTTTTCAGACTTCGTGGAATGCAATGATCCGGGTGCCCCAGAAAACGGCTACAAAATTGGTTCAGAATACTGGGCAAACAAATCAGTGAGCTTCATGTGTAATCCGGGATATCATCTTGAGGGTCCTTCACAAAGGCTGTGTCTACCTCATGGAGAGTGGAGCGGTGTTAACACAACATGTATGTTAGGCTTCAAAATTTTGTCGAGGAAAAGTTGTCACCAAGTGAAATTTTTTCGATAATCTACATTGATCTACAGGACTTATAATAGTTCGGATTAAAC
>JANVCF010131201.1:0-11739 GCA_025388745.1 Hydrozoanthus gracilis
TCATATGCCTCCTGCTACGTCATCGAAGCACGCTTCAAGTCTTAAAAATGTAACAGGAATGACGAGAAAAGGTTTTACTTTTGAATATTACTACTATTAAAGGGTTCTACTTTTCATCTGGAACTTAAAAAAATGAGCTTGATAGGGACTTTAATGAAGGCCTTCGCATAGTTTCAAAGTAATAAATTTAGTATCGAATTAGCAGTGTCTGTGACACAGTGGCCAAGCAGATAGCATGTTTGACTCATAATCAGGGTCGCAGGTTCAAGCCCTGGTCAGGCCACTGTGATGTGTTCTTGATCAAGACCCTTTATCTGACTCTATTCCAGTTTACCTAGCTGTATAAATGATTACCAGTTCTGCTGGGGGCTAACCAACGATAGATTAGTGTCCTGTCCAGTGGGAGTCAAAGACTCTCATCTGCTTAACAAGTGATACAGAAACTAGAGATAAGCACCCACCTATGAGCCACTTAGGCTTGAGATTTTTAGGATAAAGGTAAAGGTAAAGTGGTGCATTTATATAGCGTCTTTTCCAAATAAATGCTCAAAGGCACTTTACAATGATCAGTTTACCCCCAGCAGGCTGAAAGCATATAGGCGCCTCAGTCAGTGGCTTCAAAGTGGTCCATGTATGCTTTTACTCACTTTTACTTTAGTGCAGACTAAATCCGCCTTTCATGGTGTTAGAGTAATCACTGGCCCTACACCAATGAACCATAATTGAAAATAGTTGAAAGTATTTTGCAACCAAGTATATTTTTCATTGCTGAATTGTCATGTCTACATCATGTCTGGTGAACGACACACCACAGTAGTCTGGCCAGCTAGGACTCAAACTAATGGCTCTAGGGTAATCATAAACTTATATAGCAACTGTACTGTTGACAGCAAAGATGCAAACATGTGATAAGATAAATTCCTTAATTAGCACATGTAGTCACCTTTACTTATTTAGATTACTCCCATTTTAGGAGCTGATAAAGTGTCCATTGGCAGTGATGCTGTCTACGCAGCTGAAGAGTTCATTGCTTCTAAGGGAGTCAAAACTGGCAAGACCTCCATCGAGACCATAGCAGCAGTTTATGGTGCCCAGGCAGTTGTAATCTCAGTGGACCCAAAGCGAGTGTATGTTGACTCACCCAAAGCAGTTGATCACCATGTGATCAGAACCAATCAGCTGGGACCAAGTGGGGAGGAGTACGTGTGGTATCAGTGCACTGTGAAAGGTGGTCGGGAGGTTCGAGATATTGGTGTTTATGAGTTTGTCCGCTCATGTGAGGCTCTTGGAGCTGGAGAAATTATGTTGAACTGTATCGACAAAGATGGGTATGTATTATACTTATATTATACCTAATAATCCTTATTTGTTTTAAATATTGGTATTAAGCTGGTCAGTCGTGTGATGCCCTTGGAGCTGGAGAAATTATGTTGAACTGTGCTGACAATGATGGGTAATTGAGTAATATTTTTGTGTAGTACGTAATACTTGTTACTGGTTTGAGATATTGGTGTTTGTGAGTTATTTTCTCTCATGCGAGGCCCTTGAAGCTGGAGAAATTATGTTGAACTGCATTGACAAAGATGGGTATGTAATATTCTTGTATAGTATTTGATAAATGTTATTGGTTCAAGATATTGGTGTTTGTGAGCTAATCTGCTCAGGCGAGGCCATTGGAGCTGGAAAAATTTTGTTGAACTGTATTGGCAAAGATTGGTATGCATTATTCTTGTATGTTATAAAATAATTATAATTGGTTCGAGATAATTTATTGGTGTTAATGACCTGGTCTGCTTGTGTGTGAGGCCCTTGTAGCTGGAGAAATTATGTTGAATTGTATCGACAAAGATGGGTATGTATTATTCTTGTATAGTATAAAAAATTGTTATTGTGTGCAACAACATAGTTATTATTGCCAATAAAGCCTAAGTGTAACAAATATTAAAAATCTTTACAACTTTGAAGGTCTTTTCCCAGCTTATTCCATTCACTGACACCCTGATAACAAAAAGCTCACGGCCCCATTCAAGAGTAACAGTGAAACGTTTTTTATATAATAAATGTTTGACTTCTGTTCCACAGAACCAACAGTGGTTATGACCTGGAACTGGTTGCCATGGTGAAGTCTGCTGTTACAATACCTGTCATTGCATCTAGTGGGGCAGGTCAAGTGACGCACTTTTCCGAAGTGTTTGAAGAAACCGGCGCGGACGCGGCGCTAGCGGCAGGGATATTCCACCGCAACGAGGTCGCAATTGGTGACGTGAAGGCTAATTTAGCTAAGAAAGGGATACCTGTTCGAATTCTCTAGAAAAGAAGAAGTGTTTCCTTACTTTTTTACCTTCCAAGACAACGAGGCGTGTGTTAGAAAAGAAGAAGAGTGAACTGTAGCGTAGCCTACTCTTAGCTCCCGAATAAACATACATGTACGTTTATTTTTTTGAGCAAATTTTCCACCCTATACGAACCTTATTCGGGTCTGTATGATAACCAGTTTTTGGCAGTTTCCATCCTATACAAACCTTATTAAGGCCAGTAAGACTATTAAAATGTAGCAATTTTGTCAACAGCTATACTGGAAAATAAGTGATAGAAAAATGCGTTGTCTGATTTGAAAAATCAAAGCTTAAAGTAGGTTTTATTCCGTCCAGAACGCTCAAGTTTGGTTCGAACTTTTCCCATTTGGTCCCAGTGCTCGAAGGTCACGACTGAACAGGCTCAAAACTTGATGGTTTATGGCATTATTATTGACATTTCGAAATATTATTTTTCACCCTATAGTATTAATTATTCCACTCTGTACAACTATTGACTTTTCGAGTCCTGTGTTTCCACCCAATACTATTATTCTGCCCTTATCTGCTTATATTATTCAGCTAAGTTTTTCATAAATTGTCCATCCTATACTACTTTTTTGCCCTGTATGCTTATTCAGGAGTTAAGAAAACGAGCAGTTCCAAATTTTCCTCTTTGGTTCGTCGAAGCTGGTATATCAAGACGGCGTACGTGAGAAAACATGGACTAGGACAAAAATTATGAGGAAGGTGGGAGGAAAAAAGAGAGAGAATTTCCATTTTTCCTATTTTTATCTGTCTCCTTTCCCCTCCCCCCTTCCTCGTTATCATTTGTCCTAGTCAAAGTTTTTTCGCGTCCGCCAGCTTCGATGAACTTAAGAGCAGAAAGAGAAAAAATAGGGACTGCTCATAGTCTAACTGTAGCGAAGAAACATACAAAATCTGCAGAGCGTTTTGAACATTTTAGAGCAGCATTACAAGTAAAACTAAAGATACTTTTTATTTTGTATTGGTAGGCTCGGTCAGGTTTGAGTTACTAGTTAAAAGTAAAGAATATTTTAATAATAGTATTAATAATCTCTCTTAACTGTATTAAACAGCAGTCATAAAAACATGTGGAACCTACCGTAAAAGTCTCAAACATAATAAAAGTACCCAATGAAAAAATAAAGCGTTGTATTTATGTTGACCATGTTTCTAAATACTTTCAGGGCCGGCGGAACGTATTTTTAAGTGGGGCGGTTATCTGAAGAAGCGAATGAAAAAAAAATCGGATAGGCGGATTTCATTGATTGCTGATTAAAACCATAAATCCAATTTCAGTATTCAAACAAAACAATTTGAAAATTAGATAGTGTGTAGTTGCCGTTATCGCAAACGTACTCGCAGCAATCGTAATCGTCGTAGTTGTCGCAGCAGACGTACTCCAAGTTGTCGTAGTCGGCACAGTCGTAGTAATCGTAGTCGTAGAAGTCGAAGTAATCGTCGTCATAAGCCGAACCCGCGAACCTTTCAAATGCTCTACCCTCTGGGCTACAGAGACTCGCCATTGGGAGCCAAGTCACTGACGGGAATCGAACCCGCAACTCTCCGATTGCCGATCAGATGCTCTACCCACTGAGCTACAGAGACACACATAGGGATTCTAGTCACCGGTTGAGTTCTTGTCTATTCCCGCTTGACATAAGTCTCGCAAACTGCTCGCTCGATATATGCATCTCCAATCAGAGGTTTGCGGGTTCGATTCTCGTCAGCGACTCAAATTGTTTTCTAAACAATTTTTCCAAACATTTAGTCTTTAGTTACTCCTCTTCTTAAAAATTTTATTTCCAAGTTGCAAAACTACCATTTGAGAATTTCATCATCCAGTTTCTAACTAGTTTTACGTATTTTCTTTTACAATTAATCTGTATTATCACGTGACCTCATCTATATGAGATTAAGCGTCGCTACACTAACCGGAAGTATCTGAGACAAAAATTTTCAACCTTTACTTGCGTACTTAGCGTGTCTTCTTTGCAAGTATTACTATAATTCATTCGACTTTTGTTCAGTTATAGATAAAAAGAGAGCTATGACTTGTGAGTCAAAAAAACAACCAAAATTACAGAAAACTGGCTAAAAGAGAGGACAGGACATTAACCTATGGTGGAACGGCAGAAGTGAAAATATTGTCAGATACTAAATAAGTTAAAATAGATAGCTGATGTAAACATAAACCTAGTCTTCACTTTACTCGCATACTTGACATCTGTTTTGCAGAGTAGATGGTATTCGCTGTATACCGTAAAGCCCGGCGCACACGAGAGAAAACAATTGAGCTCTTTGCGCTCGCGAGTCAGAGAGTTCAACCAGTCCATCTCGTGTGCAGTAAGCCTTTTTAGGAGAATTTCGCCTCGCGAAGTGGTGATGCAAATTTCACACCCATATGTAAAAGGCCTGGTGAAACCCAACCTGGAGGGCTATTTTCCCTAACCTGCTAAGATTGCATGTGGCTAAACTTGGCCCTCGCCAAATCTGAAAAAAATCTGGTCAAATTTTAATGAACCCAGTATAAAATTAGACCTTCCTTGTGACCTGGTGGAGTTTTCACAAATAATTGGAAAAATACTAAGTCTTGGTAGACTGGAGCAAGAGATTTTCGTCGGGAAACTAGATACCAGTGTGCTTAAAACTGTTTTCAGTTCAATTAAAAAAAAGAGCATTGAGCGTGAATCTCGCGCATCTTGATGTAAACTCAGCTCTCACGAGTATTTCTCACGCACGCATCTGGATGTAATATCACGCTCACACGACTATTAATTTTTCACGCATCGAGCGTGAGTATCGCGCATTTCGATGTAATCTCACGGTCTCATGAGCATTTCTCACGCATTGAGCGTAATTCTTGCGCATCTCGATATAATCTCACGCTCTCACGAGTGTTCCTTACGCATTGAGCTTGAGTCTCGCGCCTCTTACGGTCTCACGAGCATTTCTCACGCACTTGAGCGTGAGTCTCGCCCCTCTCAATGTAATCTTACGCTCTCACGAGTATTTTTTACGCATTGAGCGTGAGTCTCGCGCATCTCGATGTAATCTCACGCTCTCACGAGTATTCCTAATACATTGAGCGCAAGTCTCGCGCATCTCGATGTAGTCTCGCGCTCTTACGAGTATTTCTCACGCATTGAGCGTGAGTCTCGCGCATGTCGATGTAATCGCAAGCTCTCACAAATATTTCTAACGCATTGAGCGGGAGTCTCGCGCATCTCAATGTAATCGCATGCTGTCACGAGTATTTCTTACACGTTGAGCGCGAGTCTAGCGCATCTCGACGTAATCTCACGCTCTCACGAGTATTTCTAACGCATTGAGCGCGAGTCTCGCGCATCTCGATGTAATCACACGGTCTCACGAGTATTTCTTACGCGTTGAGCGCAAGGCTTGCACATCCCGATGTAATTTCACGCTCTCACGACTATTTCTTTCGCAGTGAGTGTGAGTCTGACGCATCTCGATGTAATCTCTTTCAGTTTATTTTCCTTTTTGCCGGGCTTAAGTTCCAGTTATTAATTAAACTCTCCAAAGACTAAAGTTGCACTGTGGCAGTTTGTGAGCCAAATATAGACTCCTGAACAAAAAGAGCCAACAGCGAGAACTCAAGGAAGAGCAGCGTGGAGACCATATTCCACGATATGACAACTCCAGCAATGCAAAAACCGACCGTTGGCATTACGTTCTGAAGATAAGAAATATACTTTTCAAAATTGAACTTGGGTCTTTTGATTGCGTGCTGTAGCTTTCCGACAAACTTTGAGGTACCTCTAAGGATGTTAGTAAGGTTTGCCAGGCGATGCCCTTCAGTCTTGCGTGTGCCGGTTTCTTTACGAGAGCTTGTTCGTCCTTCACTGTCATCGTTGTCAGACTTGTCTGTGTCGCTTCTCGTAGAATTATCAGAATAGGGAGTTTTCAAACTGTTTGTGGAGGCAAGAACTGCTGACCAACGGGAGGTCGGTTTGCGCTGATCTGTCGCATTTTCAGACTTATTTGTGTCAGAGAATGCGAGGTTATCAAAAGATCGAGGTGTTTTCAAATTCTGCATGGACCTGCTGTTGACAATCCGTAAATCTTGTACTCTCGTCTCAGTATCTGAATGAGAGCCGCCAACCACAGGTTTAGCTGGAGTCTTTTTACTGGCTTTCATGCTGCTGCGTTTGATAATAGACGCTCCATTAAAAAAGCCACTGCGAGGACGCTTTGGTTTGCTTTCTCTAGCCCCCTTCTGCGCTTGCTCGGCCTCGTCTTCTTCTTCCTCAGAAGAGCTCTCCGGACGCTCGGCCCAGGCTTTAACGACCACAGCAGTATACCTGTGAAGTGAAATCACTTTTGAGGTTGTTGCCTGGTTTAGTGCATTGCGCATCCTTACTACGCATAATTTCTTGAGTAAGCTAGCGCGCGCAGTTGAAATGGCAGCTTTTTCCTTATGGCTGGAGTTCGCCAGAGAGCAAAGTCGACATGCATTTTCTCATAAACGAGCATGCGGACGACCTATCATTTCTTTCTTTTATTTTGAATTAAGCAATAACTTTCTTCTTGTAAAATAAATATAAAGCAATTTTCACTGTCGAATAAGAAACAACCGTCGGTACGCGACTTTTGCAAGCAATCGTGAACATGTGATAACCACAAAGAATTATTGCTTATAAACAAGGCGCCGTTGCTCCAGAGTATGGATCCCCGTTTTTTTTCTTCAAAATTAAGTTTCTAAAAGATAAACAAACAAGAAAATTTTGACAAAAATCTGAGTGTAGATTCTAGGTCATACTTCACGTCACTCCTCATAAAGTACAAACACACTAAATGTGAGTCCAAGTTGTATTTGTGAATTCTATCAATTAGAACCAAAACTTGCTATTGTGAAAATTTGGGAGACCTTTACTCTTCATTATTCAGTGGTTTGCTATGTTTGATCAATCGATTCATTAACAAATGCCTTGTTTTGTATGTGCGCATGCTATGTAAGGAGAAGAACTGACTGGGACTGAAAGTGACTCACAACAAACTTACCATTTGTACTGTTTGGTGACCCAGGCCGCGTTGCACAGTGGGTAGACGGAACAAAAGATAGGCAGCAAAGCATGGGGGACGTGCAGTGCATAGCGGATCTTGTACAGGAAATAGTACGCGTTGATTGCCAGCGAAGCTACGGAGTACACTAAGAGCAATGTCAAAGTAACCTGAAGAATAAGATGTTAAACCATTGGTCAGTCGTGTGTACACCAAACTAGTGTCATTGTGGTTTTTAGTTTCTACAAACGCAAAATTTGACATATGTTTGTAAAGATCAAGTACAGTTTCTGGCAGTGGAGAATGCACGAGCATCGGAATGAATCTACAGATCACAATCATGAAGTTAATATAGTGCTTTTCGAAAACATGTTTTTGTCATCCTTTGACGAGGATCAGTGACGATGATGATAATGATAACAAATGAAGATGATGATAATGATGGTGGTGGTGATAATGATGGTTGGTGTGGTGATGACAATGTTGATGATAATGGTGATGATGACAATGATGAAGATGATGATAATGATGATGATGGTGGTGGTGGTAATGATAATGGTGACGATAATGGTGATGATGGTGATGATGCTGTTGGTGTTGACGATAATGGTGATGATGATGATAATGACGAAGATGATGATAATGACGATGATGATGGTGGTGAATGTTATGATGATGATGGTGATGATGATGATGATGATGATAATGATGATGATGATGATGATGATGATGATGATGAAAGTGATGATGGTATTGGTGATTATGATATTCATAATTATTACTTGCCGAACAGGAGGACGCTGATTTTTGCACAAACTTAGCCCTCTCTGCGAACGAGTGAACAGCCTGGCGGAATGTGATTGGTGTTTCCTTGTTCTTCAAATGACTTGTCATTTCCTCTGCAAGAGAAACAACCTTAAGCACTACCCAGCATTGAATCAATACTAATACTAGTACATTAAATAAGCCCCTCGGCCCCCTCCCTCCCTAATAAGACCCCATCCCCTGGCCCCTATCCAAACACAAAGCCAGTCAGTTTACATGAAGCTAAAGTAAACTAAAACTAAACTTTATTTAGTTAACGAGGGTAAAAATACTAACTTTGTGGAAATTATCTAACATATGGCCCTCGGCACATATCCTGGCGTTTAAGTCGATATTTGTGAAGGGAGCAAAGTCAGAAAACCCGGAGAAAACCAACGGTTTTAGTTGATAGCGGAGGAGTAAGATCTCTGCCTCCCAATCCTGAGGTCCCCGGTTCGATTCCCGGCCTGGATAAGGGTTGAAATATTAATATTCGGGCGGCCTTCTTTGCCGCTAAAGACCACTCAATTTTCCATCCTTCTGGGGTCGTTAAAATAAATACCAGAGTACATGCACCGCTTTGAAGCGGCTATCTGAGGCGCCTATATATACTTCCGGTGGAGGGGATAAATTGAGCATATACAATACAATACAATATTTATACAAGTTCTCCCCTCGGGGCTTTTCAGAACCTGTTTACAAGTATATACAAGATCAGACAGTTGAGGGTCTTAGAAAGTCCGCTAGAGCGGCTCACATTTTATGGCGCACCTAGCGGCCGATAAGAAGTGCCCTCAGTGGGAAACAGAAATAGACCACAACACCGGGATCACCCTATATATACATAAGGAGAAGGCGCTATATAAATGCACAACTTTACTTTGTTTAGAAGAAGATCGATAAATCTTAGTCCACATGCAAGCCCGGGATTCGATCCCGGGGTCACAGAGGTGGGAGGCACGAGCGCTTACCACTCGGCCATCCGACTCCCCTAAAACTTACCTTGGTATTCAATCATCGAGTACCCGGCCATGAGCATGATACAGACTGGCACACACCAAAATATGGCAAACCCCAGCATAACGTGGAACAATGTAATAAAGCGGGCGGCCTTTAGGGGGATTATGTAGGTTGACGTTAGATTCTGTCCAAAATCCAGGTGAAAAGCTTTGTCTTGGTGAAGACAGAAAAACTGTATTCCTGCCGTGCTAAGGCCAAACAGTAAAACTAGCCATGGAATTCGCTATGGAAAAATAAAACATAAGGTTACTTTTCGTGTTCAGAGAGATAACAAACAAATGGCACGTGTAGGAGAAACCGAGAAAAAAGCCCTGATTGCCCCGAGGGGGAATCGAACCAACGACAGGCCGATTATTGCCCTGGGGTGGGGGGATACGTCGGGGTTAAAAGGGTAGAGGTGACCGTCGGAAAAGTCCTCGAAATCCCCTAAAAATATTAAGGGATAAAAATTTTCCAACCTAAAAAATACCTCTAGGTTTTGAAGTTACCCTAAAAAACACCAATTGAAAGCTGAGATCTTACCCTGGGTGGCTAGCGGGTCGGCGATTAATTCCCTCGTACTGAGCTTAACATTTTATGCAGCAAATAAAGGCGCGCGCGTAATAGGACCTTCGCCAAAGGACTTTTGTCTTGACTTCTTGTTCAGTACACACATTTGCTATGGTAGATAAGACCGTGGTATTTTTAGGGTTGTTAAAAGAAATCCTGTGTTAAAGCAAGAACCTTGTATTTTTTTAGTGTTTAAAAACGTTATTACACTGCTTGCAGTCCCGTGTTTTAGCAAACGTGAAAGTGAACGAGAACATAAGACGCAAGTCCCCCTTCGGCGTATTTTTTTTTCATTTGGGTTTTTAGCTTTTACTACATACTACGTTCGTCACAACAAGAGGGGATTTAACGCCGACCCGCTAGCTGACCAGGGAAAATTTTCAGATTTAAATTGGTAGATTTTAAGGGTAACATTAAAACCGAGAGGGTTTTTTTTGGGTAGAAAATTTTTATCCCTTGGTATTTTTTAGGGTATTTTGGGAACCTTTCCGACGGTCATCTATACCCTTTTGCCCCCCGAAATAACCCCCTCCCCCCCGGGCTCGCCCGATTGATACTTAGTCACTGTTAACAGCACGCTACCTTTTGGTTATATCAGTAAGTAATATTCCAGTTTACCGTGGGGGAGGTCCGGGTTCGATTTCTGAACAAATAGTCATAGCAAGGCCCCGAGCGCCTCTCATATATATTCAAACTATGGTTCAAGTGGCGGAATAATTTCTCTATGAACGATAAAAACAAAAAAATTCGTAGCCACTAATATTTAAATATTTCTAAATATTTCTTTTATCACATACTTAGTTCGATATTTACATAGTAGATCGGTAAAATATAAAGCGTATCAATTACACGTGGTGATATCAAAACTGCCAATCAAAACGCATGATTTCCATATCATCACGTGCGATTGATATGAAACTTTTTCCGCCGTTGAAACCTTTTTCTGTGTCAACAAAAATATTGATTTTGCAATAAACCTAGAACCTCACGAATTATGTGATAAAAAGAAAATTAAATGGCCGCGTGGAGATACGAATTTTATCTTCTCGTGTTGAAAAATAAATATCTCGCGAGTTCGATCCGCTCACTCGTGAGATATTTTTTCAACATACTCGAAGATAAAATTCGTATTTCAGCGCGCCCATGTTATGTCCTCTATACTTTTAGTAATGGTAAAGGGAATTAAATGAAGAGAAGCTAGTTTCTTCCTTTTTATGAGAAACTTCTAGTACCTTTTTTCGCCGAAGTTTTCGATCGCTCATTAGCAAAACGTGTGTTTCATCGACACTTCGCTAATTATGCTGGCGTTTTTTTTATCCCGGCGTTACTGTATGCACATTAAATAATATTCTACTCTTGACTTATTACCTTTGACACTCTGGCTATCCTGTAGAATGTTTTGAAATATTTCTCGTCTTTTTCCAGTTTGATCATCCCGCGCTCCAACCACGGAAAACCTATCTTTGTGACACAGTACATTGCGACCAAACAAACCAACGAATGGACCACAGTAAGAGAACCCCAGGCCATCCCGTAGATCGCTCGTGCCTCCAGAAAATCAAAAACTCCATTGACCAGTATGCTAATTATGAAAAGAATTGCCCCCAGAACTCCCCTCAGACGATACTTCCGGTTGGTATAGCCAATCAGAGTCGAGAGGTAGCAAATTGGCCTGAGTGTATCTTCTGTCTTGGACATCGTAACAGTGTAGTGCGCAATTCGGAGAAGCTTCTTTGTTGAACTTCGTTTTATGCGCTTCCATGATTGGGACATGGCGCCCAATCGGCTGGGACTGTGAAAAAAAAGCCGTCCTAGTTAGACCAGCCAATTTGTCAATCAATCAGACAAACAATCAATCAATTATTATTGTCATTTTTATCAGTCATTATCTTCGTCATCGCGACAATTATCACTATTAGGGAAGAGGTCAAAACAACGGTCTACCCTAGGGACCCAATTTTTTTTTTTTGGGGGGGGGGGGGGGCGTTTTTAGCCGCCACCCACCACCTTTTTTCAAAAAAGC
>JANVCF010131423.1:0-10496 GCA_025388745.1 Hydrozoanthus gracilis
AAAGTGGGGAGGGGTGGGGTAGGGGGGTATGTGCCGCCACCCACCACCTCCCACGACAAAATTGGGTTCCTTAAAAACACCATTGTTTTGACTTCTTCCCTTATTATTATCATTATCATCATCATCATCATCAACATTATTATTATTATTATTATTATTATTATTATTATTATTATTATTACTATTACTATAATTGTTCTTGTTATCATTATTATTAGTTGGTTTAAGCTACACTGTACTTGTTAAGACCGCAACGCTTATGACGTACCACTGTCAGAATACCTTCAGTGAAAGTTTAAAGCTACAATAAAACACGCTTTCTAGTTTTAATCACCTGTCAACAAGTACTGATATTGAGTTAAGAACTTGCTGAGGCCTTAATGACAAAATACACTAGTGTTTAACGGTTGATATGCGACCATTTATCAACCATTTGCACACGACTCTGCTTGCAGTTAACCTTGAGCACAGCGGCTACTGCAGTCAATACTAGTTGGGCAATCAAATTCGCACGAAACAATTACTAAAGATTTATTGATTTGATTAAACGACTTTTCTTTTATCCTCGTTAGAAGGGTTGATCACGAAAGAAAAATGAACGGCTCTTTGAATTGTGATTAATTATGCATGAGCGATCTCTTGTAAACCCTTTTTAATTGTTGTTCAATAATCATGCATTGAATAGTCTTTGTAAGGAATTACGAACGACAAATGACAAAGAGAATCGAAAACAACACTCGGTCAAGGTCCCGAATCTATTTAGAGCGTCCATATGAATGCAAATGTGCAACCTTGAACTTGGTTCGCACGGGTCGGTGCACTCGACTTCATTTCATGCCTCTTAAATCTTCTGGTAAACAGCTACGAACCCAAATCCGGTGCACAGGAAATTTTGAGCGGTTCGTTGCAAACATCAAACAGCTCGGTACAGACGGCAAAATTTCACGCGCTTTAAACTGCTGTTTTTACCGGGGCAAACAATTTAAGATACAAACTTGAAAATAAGTTAAATGACTCGGTTACAACAACGACTGATGGTGCAAAAAAGAGGAAATCGCGGGGAATGGATCAGAGGCTTCGTGCTCATCTTGGGTGTTTTGGCCTTCTCTCCTTCACGGTGGCAGTTTTTTCTGGTTTGTTCTTCGTGTGGCTTGTTTGCAGTTTACAGAGGCGTTATCGGCTTGTCCCAGGACCGATAGGCTTTCCTCTGGTTGGAAACCTCCCTATTTTCAGGTACGGATTAGCTCACCGAAAATTGGCAGAAATTGCAAAAATTTATGGTCCAGTTTTTTCCATCAGATTAGGATATACCGACGTTTTAGTAATAAACAACATTGAGTCCGCTAAAGAAGCCCTGATTCAAAGAGGATCGGATTTTTCGGGACGTCCTTCACTCTATTCCATTCTTCGCTTGAGTCACGGGGCTAAAAGCGTTGCTTATCTTGATTACTCACATTGTTATTTGAGAAACAAACAAGCCATGACAGCGGCAGTAAACATTCTAATGTACAGTACACAGTGCTATGAAACACGAGTTGCGAAAACAGCTGAGAATCTCACAACAAGTTTCTTGCAATTTGCTGAAAGCAATTTTGACCCCCAACCAGTTGTAAGATCAGCAGTGGCCAAGCTGATCTTTAAAATTCTCTTTGGAGATGGCCTCCCCCATCGATATATACTTGAGGCACAGCGCCTTGCAGCGGGGTTCCCGTTTGCCGAGGCCTCTGCAGTTGGGAACTGTTTTGACTTTTTGTCTTTGAAGAGGTGGCTCTCAATCGACCAGTTTCAGAGAATAGACTCGCATTACATGGAGCTGGTGCAGTTTATCCGCCGGGTTAACCTTGCTAGAATGCAATTAACACAAAACGAACCTCCTCAGGCAAATTGTATTGCAAGCGTTCTGAAAGACTCGCGCTTACGGCGAAATTCACTTCCACTCTCGGAAGATAATGTTCCTGAACAACAAGAACTGGATGGGGAAACAATCGACTATCTTCTTGCAGAATTTTTCGTTTTAGGTTGTGAAAAACTTTCAACAGCAATAACATGGATGGTACTGTTTGTTGGAAAGAACAGAAAATTGCAGGATTGTTTGTTTGATGAACTGAATCAAGCCCTCGCTACAACTAGCTTCGTCTCTCTCGCTGATAAAACCAAACTTGTCATCTTGGAGGCTACAGTTTTAGAAGTGTTTCGCTTGGCATGCCCTTTCCCTTTTGCTATTCCACACAGCACAATCCGAGAAACTCAAATTGCAAGGTACAAAATTCCTAAAAATACAGTTGTGTTCGTAAACCTCTGGGCGTGTTGCCGAGACTCAAACCATTACAAAAACCCACACTTGTTTGACCCATTTCGCTTCCTCGACAGTGAAAAGCGAAAAATCGAAAAACCGTTTTGTGTTCCTTCGTTCTCGGTCGGAGAGCGAAGGTGCTTCGGTGACGGAATTGCAAAAGGAATACTGTTTCTTGTGACAGGATACCTTCTGAAGAACTTCTACTTCGAATTTAACGAACATGTCGCAGAACAAGAAAACCAAACTCTGACTCCAGAACCGTTCAAACTTAGCGCAAAGTTGCGCAATCCCTCTACGTCTTAAAATGCCGTAACTGCTAATAGATTTTAATGGGTATATGTAGAAACAAATTGTCAACGACCCAAATAAGAACTTTTTCATCTTTTAACTATTAAAATAGTTTTATGTTTGTTTATTTAAATATATTATGATACAAAGTTGATCTTAACTTTATTAAATTTGTACAAAAACAACATTTGAAGCTGGATGAAAAATACAAAAGTTGAAAACCTTTAGAACAACTTTACTCGAAAAACTGCGGCTTACCGAAATATTTAACCAACAAGACGTCAAGATAAGACATATAGAAAACACGCTTTATGGTTTCTATTCCATGTAATATGTGTGGCTAATATAGTTACAATGTAAAATCTTGTTTCATTGATTAGACAATGTCGGTGAGAAAGATGGCTCGCTATAGCTAGTACTGTGAAAGACCCTCTCTAGTACAAGGTGTTTAAGAAAGGTGAAGAAATGATTTATTTCAGTGAAGGTTAATGATTACAACCAAGACTTTGTAGTCTCTCTAATTGCCTATGAAATTATGTTTCAGACTGTTACGAATAAATTAGATCGGTTTTTAAGGTCTTAAAGTTATTTAGGAGGGAGCGTGGCTCAGTGGTTTGCATGCGGTTGTCCCACTCTGACCACTGACAGGATTTGGCTTTGGTGATCCTAAATTCAAACCCACCGCGTTTGTAGATAGCCAACTGGTCTGCCTCCAACCAGTTGGGATTCTTAAACTTCATGTGGTCGTATTTGTTCGAAACTCTAACTGATGACACTGAAAAGCCCCTTGGTGGAGTTGTCATCACGTAGTTGTAATTTTTATTATTATTATTATGATCATTATGATTATTATTATGATGATAACTATTATTATTTTAATTATCATAATTCATAGCTTCTTTGAACAAAACCTATTTTTATATACACTTGCAATTCGTCTTCTCGCCAATTTAACTAGCACTACCGTGACAGTTTGAAATGAAGACATTAGTGGAAGGAAAAAATTATTTGGGGGAGGGGGACATTGAAAATTGTAATAGTTCGTTATAAAATCTGAGTTGCTGTTCAATGGCCACTTGGATCCCCCAACTAAATTACTGGGGAGGGGGGCAGCAGTTATACTAATATACATATTTATTCTCTCGTGATAACCATTGGTTTATATATATATATATATCAATGCAGAGTGAGGCAATTGCAGAAGTTCAACATAAACTGATGTACAACAGAAAGACCTTTAAAGAAAACGGCGCCGAGCGTAAAAACTTTTAAAAGAAACGAAGATCAAACTTGTCGGATTTAAACTTTTCGAAGACAAAGTACCCTGTAGAACAGCGAAGTTAGTTACACTGCTTGTTTTATTGTTTACACACATGATTATTGAAATTGAAATTGTGAAACAAACAAGACATGCATCTTGAAAGAACTTGTAAGCCTCGAAATATGAAAAAATGCATGCAGCTACTTGATATCGATGGCTTAATAAAGAAGTTAAAATTATCTGAAAAAATATAAACACAAAAATTAAAATGTTCAAAAGTCATAACTCAGATGATGCCATAGAGCGGCGGAAGCTTAGTTTTTAAAATAATTATCTTTTGATTTACATCGTTGAAGCAGCTTTAGGTAGAAACCGAATTCAATCGAATATTTTCATGTTCATACACCATGCTGCTAAAGGACAATTTCACTAGATCAATAAATTACGAAAAGTTAAAACTGAGGGGGGAATGTTAAAAAGAGCAAAGAACAAACCTTAAATAAGCCATTTTAATTTCTTTTCATAAAAAATCGGTTTATTTTTAAAGTATTGTTTTTAATTTAGATCACCCTGTTCTGTGGATCCGGATTCATTAATTATTATTCTACATCGTCGAGTTTTGTCAGTTACGAAACTTCGCTTGGTCACTTAGCTAGCAGCTAAACCTTCGTCTACAACAACTCTATTTACATTCGTTTAAAACTAAAGGAAATGCGACAATTATAAAAATAAGAAATTTACAGTTTGATGAATGTAGGCCACTTGTATTGACAAGGGATGATCAGGACAAGTTGCCTTTAGACATTTATTAACGATACACTTCAGGCCAGGCCTTACCGAATAAAAAAATTAAAATATTCAAAAATTTAAAGTCAAACGTTTTCGACTAAGATGTCATTTATAGAAGGGTTTTGTTTTGCCCCTTGTTTTGAAAAGCTATGTCTATATTTAATAACCGATTGATTAAGTCCAACACGTTTAGTTTTGAACTTTTGAACATTTAAGCATTTTATTCAAATACTTCATCAATTTATAGCAAACTGAGTCAAAATAAAGTTATTCGTTATGGCAAGGATTGGAACTAGTCTCGTTTCCAGGCACATTGCATACAGGTAAACTGTAGTTTTGGATTGAATTCATGAAGAAGCTACTTTTCTTGAACAGTAGGTCCGGAATACAAACTGCAAAACGCGCAACAATGAAGTCCCAGGCCCCCTCTCGTTCTTTGCTACTGTATTCATGAGAGTGGAGACTGGCACTACAACCAAACACGGCACATTTCAAAATGGCGGCGCGCGGGAAAATGATCAAACTTAATCGGCTATAATTATGCTTTGAATCTCTAATCCGTACGAAGTTTTTCGACTAAATTTTCCCCCCTCCCCCTAAAGTTTCTTGGCGTTAGGTTTGTGTACAGAAATATCAAATTTGAGATGTTGATATGGATAGACTTAACTAAACTTGCCGAGGCCAAAAATGTAAGATTATACAGTAAGCATTCATAAATAGAATTGTACTCGGAAACTTTTGAGCAACTTTTAGTACTGTGAAGAACTTCAGTTCCCTTCCTTAGCAAGTTTTAAGTCGACAAAACAATTAAAAACTGATCAAACCATCAAAAAGGTCTCATTAAAAGGTTTTTTTTTAAAATTAAAACTGGTCAAAACTAAGGATGTTGTATTATACGTTCTTACAAGCAATTTATAAAATATAACTTGCGCCCACGATTTGGACAGCAGCTATCTATCTAACGGGCGCTTACATCCAGCAGTTATTCACACAATGTGTAATACGATCAACAAGACAATGCCCTGGCTAACTATCTCAAGGCTTCAGTCGCGTTGAGATACAAAAATGCAGGAGGGTGTAGACATTATTTGCATTGTTCTATCTTACTTATCATTGTAAGATAAAGTTTGCAAACTTGACCACTGTCTATAGCCGCTGTTATACACATTGAAATAAAAATAAGAGTTATAATTTTGTGAAACTCCGGTCTCGCTCGGTCTTGTTACACCTCACTGTGCAAGGCAATCAACGTTCCGGAACAGTTTTCAACCTTTGATGTTACGCGGTGCAATGCCGCCTGGTTAAACTTGGTTCGCTTCTTTGTTGCACACAAGTTTCAGCTAAATGTTTCACCGTAGCAACAGAGGCTTCAAGGTTTATAGTCAGCAATATATGATGTCTATAGAACAGTATATATAACATTGTTGTTTACTCACCACAAACGCCATCAGAAAATATATACTATTATTACATTGAGCTTAACGATAACATCATGGAGCGTTCAATTGATTACAGCAAATGATGTTAAATTACACATACGTCACAGTGTTTTGAGTAGCAAGTCCAGTAAAATGTGGTTCTCAACAGGAATGAACTTTCTAAATTTAGGTGGCATTTTGAGCAATTTTGGAGTAACTTTGGGTACATTGTCAATCAGTTTTTGTTGGATTAAGTAGAACAACTTGTTTATGACTACTATACGGTATTTCGATGTTTATGTACAAGTGTACTGATTATCTAAATTGAAAATTTGAAGTTAAATCAGAAATAGGAACGAAACTTTGAACTAGTTATAAACTGTGCTATGTACACGAGTAGACAGAATGTAAATCAAATCTCACAAAATTGGATAATGTTAAACGTGGATAATGTTTAAATGGTCGAGCTGATAAAGTTAAAACCATAACTATATTGTACAATTAATTTGAAACGAAGGTAAATCTGTCGATTCCAAGTTTAACTTTAGCTTTAAGTTGGTGATGGAACAAGCTTCGAGTTTTAAATTTCAAAACAGAACTCAGCCGCAAACTTCAGAACACTCGTGGGCCGCTCAAACGTTTTAACTTTTAGTAAGAGAGGGATTGGGTTGGTAGCCAAAATCTAGATCTGCTGGCAGCTCGGATACCGAGGACACTTGAAGTGACGAGACTGATGTTGAGTCGTCCATGTGAAGCCGAGCAGATCGACGGACTGGGGATAGTACACAGTCTGTTCCAAGGAGGCTCCTGTTAAACAAAAGTCAGAGCCATTAATTGACAGTTCCGTAAAAGATGGCGGCTAAACACTGAGTTCTCAAATCTACTCAAAATGTCCTGGAGGAGAAGGTTAGAGTTTCAGTGTAGGCGACTTGGTTCCGAAGGAGTGAGACAAGTGTAACCCTGTTATACTAAGAGTTCCTGAGTTGTGCGGTGCCTTGCAAACCCCATGCAGATCGCAGCGCCTTCAAAGTCGCCAAATGCATTAGACAGTGCTACAACTTGTGCTCGATTTCATAAACTAACTTTTTCAACAGAACCATGATATTTCTTGTTTAACATCTGGAAGCTAAGGCTTTTGTGAAAAAAATAACTTTCTTCTGTGCAAGGCTTGCAACTTTTATAGAGGCGTCTAAATGACTGAAAGAAGCGGCTCATTCGGCCCCTGGCCGGCCAGTTTTGAGAAGCCCGATTTTACCACAATGCCTTGCCACCCGACTTTACCACAATGCCTTGCCACCCGATTTTACCACAATGCCTTGCCGCCCGATTTTACCACATGCCTTGCCGACCTAATACCGCTAAACGAAGCTAAGAGAGACCACAGTTGGTGGAACTCTTTTCCTGTGCTAACAACACTTTGAACGTCAAATTTGAAGTTTACACATTCTCTTTGTACATTTTTATAAGCAAGTTTAGGTTTTTATGCACTAAGAACTGCGGGTAAATGTACAGTCGACATCAGTTTTGGAATGGGAAAATTAGTAAATGATGTCGGTGGTAACTGAGATGGTTCGGGAACTGTTGGGAAAAATAGAACATATGTAAAGAAAAATAAAATTATGGAAGAACACAGAAAATTATTGTACCTAGTAACAAATATTCTAAACAAACCGACTTTGCATACCTCATTTTCTTGGATGGTGTTATGGCTGCAAAACGCTTCACTAACCCACATTCCTGATTTTCTTTGTTACTCACGTCTACAGGAAAAAAAACCCAAAACTTTTACGATTCGATTGTTTGAATAAAGTAGACTACCAAACGTTTAATGAAGTCATACAATTTTTTACGCGTAATACAGAACAACCTACTATCCGACCAAGCAAACAACATTTCAAGTTTTGAGTAAAAAATTAGTGATTTGCCAGTTATAGAGTACCAGTTAGTTCGCCCAAAGCGGTAACGAAATTTAAAAGTAAATGAGATAAGTTCATCGCTATCATATAGACTGACAACAGAGTTGAGACAAGCTTGACGGTCGATAAAAGTTGTTCCTATCTTTGCAGAGTCTGATGTTCTATGCATGAAGTATTGTTATTTTCCGCGGGAGCAAATAAGTTTATTTTCTTTGAACCAATTTTGCAAACAATACAAAAAGAAAATAAATACAAGCTCTGTACGCACGCCATTAACAAACTGAATTAATCATGGCGCAACAACGTTCAGACTGTCAGTGTTGGACGGCGCGTGCTGGGTTTAAAAAAAGTTAAAAGTATCTATATAGCGCCATTTCCATGTTGGCGCTCTACAATGATCAGTTTACCCCCAGCGGACTGCAAACATATTTACATCAAAGGCGGTCCATGTATGCTAGTATTCATTTTACTAACCCCGGAAGGATGGAAAGCCGAATGGCCTTAAACGGGAAAGAAAGGCCACCCAAATACTCAACCCTCGACCAGGCCGGTAATCGAACCGGGGACATCAGAGGTAGAGATCTTTCCACTGCGGTAAACTATCCGGTTTTGAAATATTGAAATATGAAATGCTATCTTGTCTGTCATTGGCTGAGTCTAAACCCCTCCGTTATCTATGCTTTGATGTTATAAAAAGGAATCGACTCCAGTTTAAGCATATGATGGTTTACCTTCTGTGGCTCCAGGTGAGAATGAAATCAGGTTATCTGTAGTTTCAGAGTTCGATGGACTACATTCAACATCGTCCCTCACTGGCGCAAAGAACACAGAGTCTCTCCTTGGATCCATCGCGGTCTGTGCCGGACTTTGGATATGAAAACTCTCTAACTTAGATGCAATCTTGGAATGACGCTCTCTGGGCCGTGTGACCAATGGCGTGACTTCTACAAGAACAGGTTCCTTTGCTGTCTCCTCCCCACTGGGGGACACAGGTGACTCTGGGGTGTAGGGTGTTACCATGTTGCCACCACTTTGTAGGGGCGAAATGAACCACGTGGTTTTTGGAGGCATGGGCGTGATAGGGCAAGAGGAAGGGGAGGGAGTGTCCATGTCGGACAGGCATGAAATTAGATTCTTTGGTGTGCGCCATCTTCTTTGCTCGCTGCTGAGCACAGACAATGTGGGACCTGGGCACTGGTTACCAGTCTCTGACCATTCAAGCGAGTCATCGCTCAGGTCCTTGTGACATTCGCTGTTTTCAAAAGGATCTGCAAAGTACACAAGAACGAGGGCGCATTATAATACATCTCTACCATTTGCAAAAATAATAAATGAAATAGATAAAACACATGAATTAAAATCTTGCGTTTTTGATGCCGGGGGAAACGATGATATATTTTTACTTCCAAACAGAGCACATAATCTTATCTTTATTTTGCTGGTTGGCAAAGTAGGTCCTGAGACAGAATGACGTCATTACTTTTACTCACTACGTGTTCATTTAGAAAAAACTTTGGAATCTTCATTTTTATTGTTCCGTTTGTTATCATTATTTTCTTTGTCGTACTGAGATTATGAAGTATTTCTCGGTTTCTCTGGCAGAGTTTTACCTTTCTGAAGATTATCAAAACAGAAAGTAATCTAATAAGGTATTAGTATACATAGTATAGGTCGGCACCGACTTATTTGTATATCTGAACAATCGGACGTTTCTGCCATATTACTTTCTAGACTAACGCCAATAAGCTTTAGACGCAAGGATGGCGTTTGAGTCTTAAGTATCGCTTACTAAACTACGAACTTCTAGTTCTGACGATCTATTTCTTTATTACAACCAGTATGACTGTATTTTCGATGATTTTGTGGTCCTCAAACTCGAATCCTGAATGGTTTTAAAGCAGCATATTCATATCAGTTAGCATGCAAGGATACAAAAATTTTTCTAAGAAGAAATTCTAGGAGTACGGGCATCAGTTATTTCACTTTGTTAGGTATTTTAATTCAAAAGGAAACGCGAAATTTTTACCTGCCAGGCCCATGACACAAAGCGAGGAACGTGTCTCGATTAGAAACACCATTAAGTTATTTTGTCGGTCTTCAATAGTAGAAATGATTGATGTTATTCATTCTAACTTTTGAACCAGTTAATGAAACCTTATAAAGTGACCATTCATTTTGCTTTTCTTGAAGAGTAGAAATGATTGGCGTTATTCTTTTTAATTCTTAAACCAGTAAGTCAAACCCTATAAAGCGTCCGTTATTCGCGTGGCGTTAGTCATTCTACCGGCAAACTGGCTATCGCAAGAAACCCTATAAAACTATCATTCTTTAAACTTGCAGAACTTGAAGCGCACATACCTTTTGTTGTTTATACACTTGTTGCACTTGATATTTCCAAAAAGCAAATGTTCAATTTGCTTCATTTCAAAAGGTAGTTTAGGAAGACACCGACAAAGTCCGAAAATCTTTTCTTAAATTTTGGACTGGAAACGAATTACATTCGCACTACGTGTTTTAATGGCAGCGAT
>JANVCF010131645.1:0-11735 GCA_025388745.1 Hydrozoanthus gracilis
AACCAGATGGCCTCAGGTCGTAGCTTTGTGTTTACATCAGGGTTTAGAGCAATGGGAGCCGTGGTTGGAAGAATCCAGAGGAAGGCATGTCGTGCTGCAGGTAAGTCGTCAAACTATTTTGGTCTTTGTTTGTTCAACTCCAATGTTTTATTGAAGCAAGAGGAAAAGCTTTTCCTATTAAAACTGTTTTGTTATAACTGAGATTATACTAACTGAGGCGAAAATCTTTCTATTTCTCTTAGGAGGACGACCAAGACCAAGACCGGGTGGGCGCCGTAAGTAATATTCCTCATCATTCCTCAAAGGCGAAGTTAAAAGAGAACAACTTTATTCGTTGAACTGAGTTTCAGTCAAAATATTTTTTTCAGTTGCCTTTTCCCTCTTATAACATCAAGTTTGCATTCTAAAGTTACTAGTCGAGTTACGTATTTATTACGTGATTTAGTTTCTTAGTCATCAAAGTTCTCTGTGTTGTGACTTTTGTTACGAGGCAGGTACACCGAGTGAGTAACGCATCATTATTGATCAGCTTTGATTTTTTTTTTTGTTTTCTGAGTAGCCAGCAAAGTAAGAGCAAGTAATGGAAGAGCTTGTGTGTTCCCATTCAAGTACAGAGGACGCTATTACAAATCTTGTACTACGGTAAACAGCAGAGGCCGACCATGGTGTGCAACTACCTCAAACTACGACAGGCACAAAAAGTGGGGATACTGTCCAAGTTAGTAAACATCTCTTTTTCATTGTAGAATTAGACTTTTCAAAAAAGTACACCAACCACTTTGTTCTATGGATCTGATGTATCACTGATCCTTAAGAGCCTGACAACACTTTGTCTGCAGGAGGGAAAACTTCAGTATAGATCTTTAAGACTGAAGCAAGTCTTTTTTGCATTTGAAGGACGCTTATCATTATACCGCAAAACGCATGCAAATAAAATTATCTGAAGCTTTGTGAAAGTTAATTTCAAAACCATTGAACTTATTTAAACCCAAGTTCTTCTTGTTACAGGAGTCAGAACCACCAATGGACGGTTATGCGTTTTCCCATTCAAATACAAAGGTAGACTGTATTCTTGTTGTACAACGGTCAACAGCAGAGGAAAACCATGGTGTGCAACAACTAACAACTACGACATACACAGAAAGTGGGGATACTGTCCAAGTAAGCGTATCTAGTTATACTTATATTCGTAGAGTAATATTTGTAGAAGCAAAACTGATGTCCTAGAACTGGTGTAGCTCGTTTTCAATTTCCAAAACATGAAGAAATAAAGAAAGAATATCTTGGCGAAACTCACATTATGGATGAATCTAATTAGGGTTTGTTGTTTTTCCTCAATACTTCTTGCCTGTCTTACTCAACAAGTCATACCTAACATCATCATCGACGTAACATTTATTTTTGTTGCTTTGTGTTCTGAGGTTGATACACAACTAAGAAAACAAACGCATATTCAATAAATCTTGTGAATTTGCTTATTTTAGGACGTCCAAAATGTGGAGTAAGACCAAGACCGAGACCTGGACGTAAGTACTATAAACGTATCAAGAAATCTTTGTATCGAGAAAGACCAAAATTGGCAAAGCGGATATTGTGGGAGGGAAGTCTTTATGCTAAAGTTCTTATTAATTACCAGGCTCACCTAAGTGCCTTGCCACTTTTTTTCTTCAGCCTCGTGCCTTCTCTGTATCTAATTTTAAGCAAATTAGTTTAAAACAAACCCAAACTTACCTCAATGAGCTTTCGATTTATGTTTTCGTTTTTCTTACTAAAGTAAGATACAGAGGAAAACCATGGTAAGTAAGATACGCTTAAACTGATAATAAAATAAAACTGATAACAAAATTTACAATTATTTTTTGTTTTCTGAGCAGCCAGCAAAGTAAGAACACATAACGGAAGACGTTGTGTGTTCCCATTCAAGTACAAAGGCCGTTACTACTCGTCTTGTACAACGGTCAACAGCAGAGGAAGGCCATGGTGCGCAACTACTAACAACTACGACAAACACAGAAAGTGGGGATACTGTCCAAGTTAGTAAACCTCTTATCTTTTGTTGTTGTGATAACACATTAAGAGATACCAACCAATCACTTTGCTGTGGTAGTGTTCTATTATTTCGCTGATTCTTTAAACACTAATAGTTTCTTACTATCAACCCTGACAAAACCTTCGTTTCAACCTTTAAGGCTAAAAAAATATTTTATTTCAGTATTCGGAGTATTCTTGTCCTTATAACACAGCACGCATGCAAATAGAAATCTCTTTGAAGTTTTTTGAAAGTCAAGAACAGAAACACTTAACTTACTGAAGCCCAAATTGTTTTTCTTCCAGAAATCAGAACAACCAAAGGACGATTGTGCGTGTTCCCCTTCAAGTACAAAGGACGATACTACTCATCTTGTACAACGGTTAATAGCAGAGGAAAACCATGGTGTGCAACAACTAACAATTACGACAAACACAGAAAGTGGGGATACTGTCCAAGTAAGCGTGTTCGTTTAGTGTGCAACTCAAGCAAAAATAGATGATCTAGTGGTACTTTTGCCAGTAGAAAATTGTGATCACGATTACTTTTACTTTGTTCGCGTAAGTTGCAAGTGACAGATTGTGTTTTTGGCTAAGAAGTGAAAGGTCAGTTAAATTGATAAACAAATGTTGGTTAATGAATGAATAACATTAGTTATTCATATTCACATTAAGTTTTTTACAATACCTTGAGCATTGAATTGCTAAAGCTAATTTAAACGATAATGAAATTATCTGGTCTTTTTTAATTCCATAAGCAATTTTCATGTTCGAAAATCACTTTGGTCTTCTGCCAAGTATTTTGGATTCATTCTTTTCTAATATTATATAGTACTGGGCACATTCCACTTAATGAATTGTGTTGGGAAGCACAAAAGAAACTCGAAGGCAGATGAATTTTTTTTTCATTCATGACTAAAGCGTCGTGAACTCCAAAGCCTTGCTGATGTTTCATGCTGTATTACAGGCTGTAACAATGTGTCGCTCTTTGCTGACAGAGGAAAGACGACAGCACGCGGAATGTGTGGAAAACATTTTCTTACGTCACAAAAGCGTTCTTAGAATTGGTACATGCCCAATCCAAAAGTAATCGTAATCGCAACTTTGCCCTCATTAAGATACTTTTGGTGATTTTATGTGACTACACAACTGGCCTGCATAGACATACCAGTTAACCAAGGCAATACACTAGTCATTTGCCTTACTTTTATTTATTTCCTTTAGGCTCATTTCCTTGTATGAGGAAAATAGTAACTGTAAGAAAATGCTATAAAGCTGTATATTGAACACTTAAGAAAACTTGAAAATTTGAATTTACGCCGGATCGAAACAAACGTACAAATTTTGGATGTAGCAATCTTTCTTCGGTAGCTTTGTTTTGATGTTCACGACGTAAACAGGTACTAAAAACAAAAAAATAATCTGTGACTCGGATACATAACAAACACCATTAAGGTTGAACGTTTTCTATTTATAAGGTCATCTTCAGGTAAATGAAGATGACCTTATAAGTCGAAAACGTTTGTTTAAATGTACCTTTTACCTTTGAACCATTTTGGTATTTTGATCTATGATTCAAAATCACATTTCTTAACAACACCAAACTTAGACGATGATCAAAGGGGTTGCTTCAAATAATGTTGGAGCAAATGATCCTGTGAATTCCTTAAAATGATTCGTCTCTCGATTCCTTTTTACTAACCAACCTCAATGATTCTAGTCTCGTTTCCATGCCAGCAAAACAGAAAACTTTTAATTGCTGCTTGCACGAAGTGATTTGTCGGTGCTCCCATATCAGAAAATGATCACGTTGTACATGTATATATATTTCAACAATTCTGCCCAGTCTCGCGCTCGCACCTCAACGTGAACCAATAAACAGCTGTACTCTCAGTGCTTGTAAGTCTTAACCAACCACCTTTTCCATAAAATCATCATCAGTATTAAACTTAATGTCGCTTCACCTTTAAGAAGGTTTAAGGTTTGTTTATTTGCCCTTTCTATAAATACATATACATATATATCTAGTATTAAGTAATGCAGGCGAGGAGTTCCAAAGAAACCAGTAGGCTTGTGTCAAAGGGAGCTACTCTTATATTTTAGGAATTATAATATAATATTAACAATTTTTAAACGGGTCGTGCTTGTCGTAGCGGTTCACTTTCTAAGCAAAAACGATTTAAATTTTTGTGTGAAGGAATAAAAGTTATTTAAAGAAGTCAATGAGATGGGAAGAGCATCCCATACTTTAGGATCTTAAAATACGACTGTAAATTGTTTGATGTTTGTTCGACCTTTATGAGAACGAAGGTCGGGGGCAGACATAGTATTGCATTTATGTATTTGACTACTAGTTTGAAATAGTTCTAAAAAAATGGAAACTTATACATAAATTTTCCAACATGAAAAGAATTAATCTGATAAATATCTAAAACCTTAAGTCGTGAAAAAAGCGGAGCTGAACGAGGTTAATAATTCAATTTGGTTATAGCTCGCATAGCTCGTTTCTGAAGAAGGTAAATACAGTTTAAGTTAAGCTCACACATACTTAATAAAATTTCGTAAATTTGATTATTATAGGACGTCGACCTAGGCCAAGACCGCGACCTCGACGTAAGTACCAACAATTATTGGCTTTAACTAAAATTCTATGTATAAAGGAATAATTAAATTCAGAGGAAAAGTTTCATAAAAAACATTTCCTCGTCTAGATTTTGAAACCCTCTAAGCACCGAAATTATAGCCCTTTTTACTATCCTACCTCAAACTGAACGATGCGACTCTTTTTACTCATGGCAATAGCTCAAGCAAGAAGTTTTTAGAGAACAACATTGTTCTTCTTACTTAGTTTTAGATGATTTCTCACTGGTAGTTGTCATGTACCTACTATATACAAAGCATTCATCCGTTGCAAGTCAATTTACAGTTCTCACTACCTTTATTTAGTTTCTTAGCATCCAAGTGCTAAGTACTGCTCCTTCCGGTAGCACTTTTGCAACACACAACTGCTGGATAATTCAATCATTTTTGTTCGTTTTCTGAGCAGCCAGCAAAGTACGAGCAAGTAATGGACGACGTTGTGTGTTCCCATTCAAGTACAAAGGCCGTTACTACTCGTCTTGCACAACGGTCAATAGCAGAGGAAGACCATGGTGCGCAACTACGTCCAATTACGATAGACACAAAAAGTGGGGATACTGTCCCAGTAAGTTGATTTCAGTTTTTTATTCTAGTATTTATACCAAGTTTCTCAAAAAATTACCAAACAATCACTTTGTTGTGTTTTCGATGATTGTTTAGTACCTGATAATTCATGATAACCCCTGAAATATAACAAAACGGTGGTTTGATCTTTAAAGCAAAAGTTAATGTCTTCCTTAGTATGCAAAGGACGCTTCTTAAACAACCACGGAAGAAAATATAAAACCTTTTGAAGCTTTCCGAAAGTCAATTACAAAAACTATGAAATTACTAAAACCCAAACTTTTCTTGTTAAAGGGATCCGAACAACCAATCGACGGTTGTGCGTTTTCCCGTTCAAGTACCGAGGTAGACTATATTCGTCTTGTACAACGGTCAACAGCAGAGGAAAGCCATGGTGTGCAACAACTAACAACTACGACAAACACAGAAAGTGGGGATACTGTCCAAGTAAGTAGGTTGTCTAGCTACTTTTTGTTGATAGAGTATACATTTGTGAAAGCAAAGCTTGTTGACCTTCATTGCTCGTATTACTTGATTTTTAATTTCTTAAGCATGACGTAGTGAAGGTATGTCTTATAGAAAGTGCTTGTTGTTTATTTCGCTCACCAAACTGTCAGTAGCATCGTCATCGACGTATCAGACACTTTGATGTCCTTACGGGGCTCATACACAACTAAGAAAACAAACTCATATTCACTAAATTTTTTTAATTTGCTTATTCTAGGACGTCCGACATGTGGAGTAAGACCAAGACCGAGACCTGGACGTAAGTACCACAAGTAACACAAGGCAGTTAATCTACATTAATAGGATGAACAAAATTTTTTAATCAAGACCAAATGATAAAAGATTCCAAAATACTTTTAATTTTTGAAACACTTAATGCACAATCCGACCTCAAACGGCCAAATGCTGAGCATTCTGAAGTTTTCTACTAAGGACAGTTAGTGGAAAACGAGGTGTAACGAGGGAAGGCTTTATTTTAAATTGTTACAAAGTACCAGACTCACTTAGAAATGTGATCTATAGTTTGAGATCAAGTCGATCTTTTTCAAACAGAAGGTTCAAAACGAAAAGAAATAAAAATAATTTTATAAATTTCAATTCGATTTAAAATTAAGATTTTTTTGAAATTGTTTAAATTAAGCGCATTTCAGCCCTTAGGCTGCATTTCTTAATTTGAAATAAACCATCTATCTATCATCTACCTCGCCTACCCTGCCTCTTCCATTCCTTATTGTATGTAGACAAATCCACTTCTACCTCAAGCAAACATCGAACTCTGATTTCATTTATTCGTAGGACAATGCAAAGCAAGACTTGATCTTGGATTCTTGATTGACGGGTCGGGCAGCATCGAAATGTACGGGAGAGGAAACTTCAGACGATGCTTGAACTTTGTGATGAATGTTGTCCGAAGATTCTATATCAATAACAGGTGGACCCGAGTTGGTGTAGTGGTCTTCTCTTCCCGCCCTTTTCCAAAGTTTAAATTTGGACAACTGAGATCACGTGGACGAGTACTCAATAGTATCAACAGGATTGGGTAAGCTAGAACTCTTAACAGAATTCGAAACTTTTTAAGAGTATGTAGCACATTCTTAAAAATAAACACCATCTATAGTACAAAAGGCAAAAAAGTGCAATAAGAATCAACCCTCAGTACTTCGATTACTTGTCGGCCGCAATAAAGTAAAGAAAAAAAAACGTAAAGCAATAGATTTGAACGACCTTAAATTTGGTTAACTCACCGGAAGTGCACAAAAAAAGCTATGAATATTGGAAGCAAGATCAAAGTCAACCAAAAAATTGTTGTTACATCAAATCTAAGCAGTCTAAAAATAACTGTCTCAACTATGTAATTCTTCGCCTTGCAGTTATCCAAGAGGGGGTACAAAATGCGGAAAAGCATTGGATTATTGCAGAGGATATCTTTTCGGACGTAGCGGAGGACGTAAAAAGGTGCTAATTGTGATGACCGATGGTATATCCTACGATAAAGTATACCATCCTGCTCGACGTCTCAAAGCCATGGGAGTAAAGATCTTTGCGCTTGGCATTGGGCGAAAGTACAACAGGAGGCAGCTGAACCAGATGGCCTCAGGTCGTAGCTTTGTGTTTACGTCAGGTTTCAGAGCCATGACACGCGTGGTGGGAAGAATTCAGAGAAAAGCATGTCGTGCTGCTGGTAAGTAAGATTGGTACTTCTCTATCCAACTTCAATGCGTCCAGGATGCAAAGGAAAGCTTTCTAAAAAAAAATGCTTTTTTAATATCGGAAAGTTTTTGAAGCTAAGAAGAAAACTTTTTCTTCTTGTAGGTGGACTTCCGAGACCCCCACCAAGGCCAAGACCAGGCAGTAAGTAGTCACACTCTAGTGAAAGGTTTTTAGAGGACAACTTGATATATTTTACTGAATCTAAGCGAATGCGTGTTGGCAGTTTGGCTTTACTTCCCATAACACCAAACAGGCATTAGTTACGAGTCATTTACGATTCTCATTACCTTTACTTGGTTTCTCGGCAATTGCTAACCTTTGTGGTTTTTATTACTAAGCGAAGTTAACCAAAATTGATAAAGTGAACAACGAATGGTAGGGGTATGGTTCATTTTTAAGATGTTGTAATAGTACAATCTCGCTAACTTCGCCTTCCCTTTCCTCAATCCTGCTTCGTTGACCCTGTCTGTGTTTCATTTTAAAGAAAACAATTTCAGAAAACGCGAGCTTTCCATAAGTAGTTCTCAAATTTTGTTTTAATCCATCCTCAGGACAATGCAAAGCTAAACTTGATCTTGGGTTCTTGATTGACGGATCTGGAAGCATCGAAATGTATGGGAGAGGAAACTTCAGACGCTGCTTGAACTTTGTGATGAATGTTGTCCGAAGATTCTATATCAATAACAGGTGGACCCGAGTTGGTGTAGTGGTCTTCTCTTCCCGCCCTTTTCCAAAGTTTAAATTTGGACAACTGAGATCACGTGGACGAGTACTCAATAGTATCAACAGGATTGGGTAAGCTAGAACTCTTAACATAATTCGAAACTTTTTAAGCGTATGTAGCACATCCTTAAAAACAAGCACCATCTATAATAAAAAAGGCAAAAAGTGCAATTGGTTTAAAATTTACAACCCTAAACATACTGATTACTTCTCGGATGCAATTACTTAAAGAAAAAACGTAAGGCAAAAGATTAGAAGGACCTTAACTTTGGTTAAAAAAACCCACCGAAAGTGCGCACAAAACTCTTTGAATATTGGAAGCACGATCAAAGTCAACTTAAAAATAGTTGTTATATCAAATCTAAGCATTCTAAAAATCATTCTGTCAACTATGTAACTCTTCGCCTTGCAGTTATCCAAGAGGAGGTACAAAATGCGGAAAAGCATTGGATTATTGCAGAGGATATCTGTTTGGACGTAGCGGAGGACGTAAAAAGGTGCTGATTGTGATGACCGATGGAATATCTCATGACAATGTGTACCATCCTGCTCGACGTCTAAAAGCGATGGGAGTAAAGATCTTTGCGCTTGGCATTGGTCGAAAGTACAACAGGAGGCAGCTGAACCAGATGGCCTCAGGTCGTAGCTTTGTGTTCACGTCAGGTTTCAGAGCCATGGGTCACGTGGTGGGAAGAATTCAGAGAAAAGCATGTCGAACTGCAGGTAACGTTTGCCATTTTTTTAAATATTTGCTTGGTTTAAATTAGGAAATGGAACTTAACATTCGGTACGTTTTATGTCTCCGTTTCTCTCAGAATGAGTCTCTAGCTAACTCCATGAATTTTTCAGTCGGATTGAGTCGTTTTCAAAACATACCTTTTTTTCGGTTTGTTAAAACATGGTTCTGTTTTCGTGAATTTTGTTTCTTTTTTTCCTTTTGTGTGCATTATAAGTAAATTTTGTGACGAAAATTTGAAAAGTTTATATGCCAAAATACGTAGGAGAAATGTTTTTTGTTTGATTCAGCGAAATTCCAACCTATAGATCAACATCTCTCACAGTATGTTACAGAATACTTAAAGAATTAGTATACGAGATGAGCTCCCTCTATTACGGAAGAGGTGCTTTAAAGACATTTTCAGAACGGTTCGCTAGTGTTTTGTGTGGCAACAAAATCGAGTTGGATAAAAAAAACTGTCCCACTCTAAGTAGCAGACTGTGTCGGTTCCCTTGTAATTGACTTTTTACCTGGGAAGAGACGATGGGACTGGAGGTGAAAAAGAGTGAAGGAATTCCTGACTTAAGAAGGAATTTAAAAAGGTGCCAAAGATATAGTATTTGGCAAAACCTTAAAACCAACTTCCTATTGCGTTTGTAGATAGGTTAACAACAATTTTGCTTTTTTCATGATTCAGGTGGCGTGAAACCGGTAAAACGAGATCCTCGCTTCCAGCCTTTGGGATGCTTTAGAGACAGAGGAAATAGAGCCTTACCAAAACTGATATACAGAACAAGGGGATTTCACAAAGGATTTAGGCTGGTGAATAGGTGTGGTCGCCTTGCTATGAGGATGAAATACCGCGTGTTCTCCGTTCAAAACCACAACGAATGTTGGTCTGGACGTAACGCACATGCAACATATGGGCGATATGGTCGAACAAGAGGTTGCAGTCATTGGACAGGAGGTCCATGGCGAAACGACGTATATCGCATCAAAGGAGGTACGTTTACCAGCAAAGATACGTAAAAAAATAGGATACATTTCAAGAATGATTTATACACAAGCTACTTGTAGATATGCTTGAAGCTGATGACGAGTATCTAGGTGTTCCAGAGATAACCACGGGATTGCAAAGTCTTACTCATATCATGTCATAATTACCTCACTTTGCGATTTTTTTCTTAGTTGCTGTGTAGTCTCAAAGCTGTAGCATATCTGCTCTCTACAACACCTATTGTTTTATTAATTGTGCGCTGAACAATTGAATTTATTTTGTATATTTTTCGCTTTGCTATTCGCCTAGACTAGCATTATTGTTTAGTGGGTTAGCCTTTCCTTGTAATCTTCTATAAATGAATAAGTAAATAAACAAATTATTAAATGAAAAGGTACCAAAGTGAAATAAATGGGTCCTAAAAGAGTGACAGGTAGGATTTTTACTGGTCAATTAACTCTTTGAACTTTTGCCTGGGCCTTGAATAGTTTGCAAGTTACAAAGTAAAGCCGATGAATTTTCTTTAATAGTGGGAACATTGAAAACTTTTGCTTTTAATTTTTGAGCCTAAAGAGCCGCCAATTGCAAAAGGGAAATTCTTCGAAACCTTCCAGTTTTAAAATGTAAAGGTGTATTAATCAGTTGATGTATGGTTGATTTAATAGCATTCTCAATGAAACACTGCTCTTAGAAGATCATTAAATAGTCTTGATCGAGTGAATCACAGAACAGCTGTTGCACGCCACTGAACAATTAAGCTCTGTTTCTAACTTTACTAGTGTTGTGGTGGCCACTAAATCATTACCAAAAAGGATGCTTTGAAGATCGAGGTGAAAATAAGTTATTTTTTTCTCGTCTAGGTTGGGAAGGTAGTAAGTGCGTTTGGTCCAAAGTCTCCATGTTATTGTCAAGTCTTTAATTTAAACGTTCTCCAATTACACTGCTCTTTTAATTCGTGCTTTCTGCAGGAAGGAAGCCTGTAAGAAGAGATCCACGATTCCGTCCTATTGGCTGCTTTAGAGATTCAGGAAAAAGAGCTCTACCGGTTCTTATTTTGAGAGTTCGTGGGTTTCATAGAGGATTCCGATTGGTAAACAGATGTGGAAGAATTGCTATGAGAAGACGATACAGAGTGTTTGCAGTACAGAACCACAACGAATGCTGGTCTGGTCCTAACGCTCACAAGACGTATGGTAGATATGGTAGACGGCGAGGGTGTAGTCATTGGACTGGCGGAGGATGGCGCAACGATGTTTACGTTATTAGAAGACGTAAGTGAATTCATTCTTTAATATACTTGATATAGCAGCACAAAACAGAAGACCGATTAGGAGAAGGTGTGCCTAATGGTTAGGGTGCCGAATTTGCATGCGGTTGTCCCAGAGTCAAACCTACCAAACTTGTAAATAGCCAACTTGTTTGCCTCCAGTCATTTGCGGTTCTTAGCTCTTATGGTGGTTGTTCTAGAACTTAACTATAACAGAGAAAAGCCATTCGAGAGAGTTACCAATACGTTTTTATGATTACTATTGTTGTTATTATTATAATGATAATAATAATAATAATAATAATAATTATTATTATTATTAATAATAATAATATATTGATACTATCATTATTTACGGGCTCTCTATTATTAGCAATACTAGTAGTAAAAGATTTTTGAATTCAGTACCAGTAGTAATCAGTGTTTTTCTTATACTTCTTACTTATATCTTCGTATTTTTCTCATATCGATCTAAATACAATTCAAACCAACGATCATTTGAAACCAGTCCGGTTTTGCCAGCTATTTGATTTTGAACTACGGTGAGATCATTGTTCACAAATGAAGTATTCAAGAAATTT